>JAIZFV010000423.1:760192-927809 GCA_021234005.1 Nephelium lappaceum
ATTCGTCCAAGAGTCCAAGCAGTAGTGTCTTTGACATGGTTACTTGGATCTTTTGTTAAAGCACTGAGCATAAAGGATAAAGCAACATTAACAATATGTAGTAACTTATCAGGCGATGGACCCTCCAAGATCGAACCAAAAGCATAAGTGGCTGCCTCTCTTTGCCTCCAATCTGGTTTTGTAATATTTTCTTCAATGAATGGTATGACAAGTGGAACAATGTCATCTCCCACTGTTCGTGCAACCAAACCAAGGCAGGTGCCCCCGGCCATTGCAATATTCCAGGCTCCTTCATCCTGGTCCTGATCCTCCTCTTGCTTAAGGAGAGTTTCCAACAACATTGGGACAAGTGCAGGAAGCGCCTGCTTGATAAAGTAAAAGCAAGGAACCTCAGAGTCTGCAGTAAAATCACCCGCATATTCTTCCAAGATATCTATCTCCTCATCACAAATAGAACTCCAGAACTCAATGGCTTGAAGGGCAACAGGTTCCTCATCTTCCCTCACAGCCTTCGCTGTAATGTTATAGATGTCCTGCATATAAGGAGCTAATTTATCATAATAAGTTGACGAAATAGAGACCAAACACTCAAAAGCAGCCTGCCTTATTTTCTCTTCTGGGGATTGAGTTGCCTCACAAACAACTCTCATGATATAATCACGTCCATGTCATTGTTGAAGTTTGCCTGAGCAAATCCCAAAGCATTGTACAAGGCCCGTGTAGCAGCAAGCCTAACATCATTGTTCCCTTCAGAAGCATTCATACCTTGAACCACAGCTGTAAGTATTTTATTTACATGATCTTGCTCTACAACATCAGAGAGACTTCCTCACACAAATACCCAAGAGTCTCCAAAGTGGCTTGCTTGACATGAGGTGGTAGCTGATGAATATTTGATAAAAGAGAAACTATCAGTTCAGGCCACTGCTTCTGTGGCAACTCGATGCCTGCAATCTTGCAATAACTTGCGACGCAGTTGACCGAGCATCAAGAGCAGGAGAAGTTAGGGTCTTCAATAAGCACGCCTTGATCTGGGTCTTCACATTGACATCCAATGACAGCCATCTTTGAACAAGTTCAAACTTTCTATGTTGTTCCTTAGCATCCAACGCATTCTTAAGAATCAAACCTGCTAACTTACGGCTATCAACAGGCTTCTTGTCATTTGCTAGCTCTCCAGAGAGTGATAGGAAGAAACTCGGAAGATTTTGCTCCTGAAATTGTTTCAAACTATCTTCTGCATGCTTCCGAACAGTTCCATCTATTGATTGTGCATTTAAAAGCACCTGGGTAACTTCCATTGCCATCTTCTATCTGAAAATATCAATTAGTTACTTAGACACATACACATTAACAACCTAAGGGGCAAAAAATAGAACAATATTTCCCAAACTCAGTCCCCAATCTTATAAAACAAGATAACAAGATAAAGTAAATCTACACACTAACCAAGAAAACTGCTTATCACAATGAAAGACAACTGTTCCACTAAACTGAGTGAACTTCATTCTTTTTTAATCTTTTTAAATTCGCTTATTTAAAACCAAACAACACAGTTTACGTCCCTTCATTTTAATCCCATTCATTGTTCCAAACATAGAACAAACGTAAATTCAGCTTCCTAACATGTATAAAATAGCTGAAACTGATAGCTCAAAGTAACAATGAATCAACTCAAAACAACAACAAAGAAAATTTCAAAAATCATTGTCAACAATTTCACTCTGCACACTACTAGTAGACTGAAGTAATCACAGATTCACAATCACGAAAAACATTCAAAACAGAAACATCGAAAATAAACATTAGCCAACAGTCTTCATTGTTAATCGATTAACAGGCAAAAAAATGGAACAAAAGCTCACTCAAAATCAGGCGCCCAAAAACTAAACAGCAGTGAACACTAAACCAAATCAGCAATCTATCAATACCCAGTTCAATTTAAGCTACAACAAGTCAACAACAGATCCACACACAGCTCAATTCGACAAGGAGATCAAATCCGAATCGATCCAATACAAAACACACTCGATCAAATAATAAAAATCCAAACTTTATAATCAACACAGTCCTAAGACAGTCAAAATTAGTACATGAAACACAGATCGAATCGCGAATTCGTAATCCGAACCCAATTGGGTCGACGAAATTGAAGTCCAATGAACGAATTAAAATGAATCAATCGAAATGCGGAAAAACCCTAATTTTCAATCGGAGAAATGAAAAACCCCCAAATGAATGGGAGACGGCAAAATCACCAACCTGGGTATTGCGAGAACGAAGCTGGGCAATGCAGTTGTGGTGAGAGAGGACCGGAAATGGCGGCCTACTGAGAAACCCTAAGAGAGGGAGAGAGGGACATGAAGAGAGCTGGACTTCAATGTAAACAAAATCCTTTTTTTTTTTTTTGTGATAATTTGAGGGAAATTATCAGGTGCTCAAGAGGTGCACGGGAGTTATTGTGACTTTGAGAGTCCGAGTAGTTTGTTTGTCTATTTGTTTGTTTGTTTGATGGGTTTGTTTCTTGAAGGAAAGTTGATTGAGTTTTCGACGGCCGTGATTGAGTTTTAGAAGTTTCGGCTTGGAGAATAGTTACTTAAAACATAAGTGGTGATCTCCGAATTTTGGAGGAAACGGAAAGGGCAAGTGGTGTTAACGTGTGGACCCCTTTGACAGGTTTCTAAAATGCCTTCTTAAGGGTCGAAATCGAGTCAACGTCATCATGCTGAGTATCTGTCATCCAAATAGCCCCAATTAGGGATAACAAATGCACCACAATAAATGAGTACGGATGTAATTAAATGGATTCGTGAATGAATATGGATATTAAATTTTAAGTTTGAAATGACTTCAGGTTCGTATTTGGATTTGGGAAATCTGCACCCTTACCCACAAACTTGCAGATCTAAAAGAAATTTGTTAATTTATATATATAATTATTAATATACGATGAAAACTAAAGGTCTGAAACTCACTTTCGTTGTTCTTGTTGAAGACTCGAGGTAATCATTTTCGCTTCTCCTAGATTGCTTTGGTGTGTGGATTATTTATGATTTAAAGAGATCAAACCACATTGAGTTTCACATTTTTCATTTTCTCTCTTGTACCCGAGTGTGTGATTATAATGTATTTCTTTTATATTTGTCGAAAAATTTGATTTTTTTTGGTGTGTAATGAAAATGTGTTGTTATATTTTGTTGCTGCTAATTGTACATATGGATTGATGTATGAACTTTGCTTATTTCTATTTGTATTATTTGAAAATGGTGTTCGGTAATCTCATTTTTGATATATATATATATATATATTTTATTTATGTTACGGGTTTACAAGTATAATGCCGGTCCATCCACACCCATGGATTCGCACTTGCACTCGCGAAAGCTTTACGGGTGCATATACTGGTTTTGTCAACCTTGTCCAAACCCGATTCATTGTCATTTCTAACCCCAATGTACGTGAAATAGATTGGGTTTGGGACTCACCAAAAAATTATCCATCAAAGCTTTAGGGCTACGTAAAGTGTAGCACGTAGGTTTGTGGGTCGGGCATAATTAAAATTTGAGCCATCATTGTCCATGGCCCAAACCCGTACTTGGCTTAATATGGGCTTTTCGAGCAGCCTGCAACAAGTTACAGTGCATAAAAATAAAAGTAATAATAAAATTTTAAGTACTTACATTTTTATTCATTGCATAATAAATTAGTATTGACAATTGTTAGCTTCATTGACATTAATAAATATAAATACACAAACCATAATGATGATGGACAGATATAATACAAGTATCCTTGAATAAATAACATGAATATTATATAACAAAAAGTTGGGTGAGAAATGCATCATTATAGTTTTGATGCGTCCCAACTAGGTTGGCACCCGTCAAACTATCAATCATTTGTATTACTCGATCAATTATAATTTAATTGTCTAAATTAGTAAAATCTCCAATGAGATCGTCGTTGTGGTTTTTTTGTGCTCTTTAAAATTTTCAATTCTTCATCTGTTAAAAAATCAAGTAAATTTGTTTCCAAATATTCGTATAACTCAAAACGCATAAAGCCAGAACCATTTCTCAACTTATCTTTCCTTGCCATTACTGATCAAGAATAATCATCAGTGATAGGATCCACATTTGATTGAGTACTTATTTGGTACCATACCTTGATTTCTATCTATTATAAAGTTTTATCAAAATTTTTCAAACATTATAGTTTTGAAGTGAAACAGGTATGTTTTGAGAAATTTCAAAAACTGAAGCTTCAAGTCCTTCGAATTTTAATCTTGAGTCCAAAACTGAAGGTAGTAAAAATATTGGGGGAGTTTCTTCCCAATATTTAAGAAAATTTTCCTTTTCTTCCACATTCTTGCAAATATCTTTAAAATGCATATCCGTATTTTATTTTGAAATATACTACTAATATTACATAAATAATCAAAACCGAGCAAGGAGTAGGATAATTAGTACATAAACATGCATTTTATTTTTTGACCTTCTGACACTAGGTCAAATAATTAATAGGATCTAATGAAGACAGAACTTTAACATACGGCTCGAAATGCTGCTTCCAAGAAGAGTGAGAGGTCTACCCACATTAAGTGAGAAAATTGCCTACACTTTGTGAACTTTGTCCCACCGCTTTCTAGAAAGTTGAACAAATGAAGGTTGTGCTACTGCGTCATCCCATTTGAGAGCAAAAACATGCATTTGTTGCATTATAAAATATGCATAAAAGTGAAAGCCATATCGACCCAATGATACTCACGAAGAATTGTCATCTCATGTTTCGAATTATAAAATTCAATTGTAACCCTTTTATAAAGAACATGATTGTAAAATAAGATACGTAGAATTCCACTTCGGTTTAATATCATATTTAAACTTTCTACAAGGTAAATATATAATTAATTAATTAATTGCACAATTGACCGTTGAAATGTGTAATCAAGCAAATGCACACAAGTTGTTGAACAATAAATGGTTGTGCATTTAATACATATTATTCTTGTGTGAATAATGCTGCTTGCTTGAAAAACCCATTTAACTTGTAGTTAATACCATTTATTTACGCTTGCCAGTTAAACTATATAATTTTGCTATTAATGCCATCTATTTGCCATCCTTTGTGAAAGCAATGTGTAGATTTCTATGTCAAAAAGCAATTGTGCAATTCATTGAAATTGACCGTTGCTCATTTATTGTTAACAAATCATTGAACCATAAATTTTGCAACTGTTAGAACTATAAATTCGACTAGTGCTAAATTTTTTCCATTTATTATCAACAACCACTAAAAGCTTAATTGGATTTAGTATTCTTCTCTCTACTTGAAGAACTTTGATTCTTAAACTAATTGTATTATAAGCTACTAACTTAAGTACGTCAAATAATGAAGTACCAATACTTGTCTCAGATTTTCTTAAAAACCAAATATTCCAATGATTACCAAAGATAGTGTTGAGGATCTAAATAATATTTTCTAGAATGACATTACTTGTAACTCAAAAATCATGGTACATTCCATTAAAATTTGATAATATATTATGATTGATTTATTATGTCATTCCTTGAACTATACAATTTTATTTTATTTTATTCAATTTTTTTTCATTAGTGGCCTAAGCAAGCCTACTACCATGAGCCCAATTTGTCCTCAAACTTGGTCCTCAAGGCCCATGGGTCTACTTTTAAGTCTAAGCCCACCTTTTTAGTTGGGCTCAGTTAGGCCCAAGCCCTCTATAATGCAGGTCAGGTCGGGCAGGCTTGTATAGGAGTAGGTAAAGCACAAAATGAGGATGGGTAGGCCTGACCCTTTTAACACCTCTACCAAGAGAGGAGGAAGAAATCCTTGATCAACAATAATAAAAGATTAATGTTAGAGAGCTTAAATAATTTATCTAAATTCACACACAAATGATGTAGAATATGATTTTTCATTGACGCATCATGCATCATATCATTTAATATTTTATATGGTGTTGATAATCCATATATCACATTACTTAAACATATATTTGGACAAATTTTTTGGGTTATCTAGCATTATCTGTAACAAAATCATCATTTATTATTAAAAATAAATTTGATTGGTAATTTGTGTCATGTCTAACATGTCATTATTTATTCATTTGTAGTATGTACATCGAAATTTAAAGATTTTCTCAAATAGAGGTGAGATCTTTTGGTGTTTGGTTTTTTAAGTAATGTCAGACTTTTAACCCCTCTAACTTATTTTTAATAAGATTTATGTAAATTATCATTTAATGTGACTTGTTGTAGAATACCCAATCAATATGATAATTTTTTCATACATACATGAATGCATACATATCATCGGCTAATGTGATATGGTGGTAGAGAATGCTCATTAATTTAATCTATTAATGTTTACATACATGTATGCATATTTAACTACATACAAAATGATTTGGTTAAATTGCTGATTTAAGTAATCTACTAATTTTTAAAGTCAAATTTGACGGTAAGAGTTTTCTGGATATTACCTTAAACTATAAGGGATATTTTATCTAATTAATCAAATAATAGAAGGCTTTTAGTTTTTTTTTTTTTTTTTAAAAAAAAGTTAGTGGTGGATTTTAGTTATTACATTAAACTGCACGGTGTAAAATAGGATTATCACAAATCAAGAGCCTATTAGTTTTTCTGATATTAAAGGATTTACTTATCAAACATCTGACATAGGGAGACAGAGACAAAGATGTACACATTACCATAATTAATGAAGTCTCTAATGCTAGACCCTCATTCAGAATCACAATGCAACCCCCCTCGTATGCTTCTGTTTTGCGACTCCATTAATTTTCCAAGCTCATTAACTTTTGTCTCTCTTCTCGTTCATCGTTTCTTCTACCAACCCCATTATTCTTCACTCAACTTCCATCCATCTATCTATGAATCATCTTCAAGAAATCAAAATACAGGTCTATAGATTGAAATCTTAGGCTTCATTTAGTGTATTTTTTATTATTTTTTTTTGGTTTTTGTATTGTGTTTTTATTGAAACGTTGAAGTGTGATTGATTTGTTATATAAGTGTTTGATCAAATGCCGAAATGAATGTTTTGGGATGGTTTGTGGGTCTGTTTGATATGGAAGAGAAAAGAACCAAGTGATGGTTTGTGGTTAAAAACAAAATACCCTTGTTTTGTTTTTCATTTTTTTTGTCTCGTTTTGTTTGCTTGTACAGGTTATGTGTTTGTTTTGTGAGTAAATTTATGTGGGGTGTAGTTTTTTTAGTCAGGATATGTGAAAGTTTTGTTATTGAGAGGCAAAATAGTGATTGTGAGTTGATTTGGTTGGCTTTAAGCAGTGCGGTTCTGACTAGATTTTTTAATGAGCAAAGAAATAGGATTTTTAATATGGTCAAATTTGATGAAATTTGTAACTCCCGGGAATACGAGTAATGGCATTATCAAGACTATGCCTTCTTGCGATGGAGTATCAACGTAAAGGATGCTCGAACTTCAAATTGTATAATGGTTTTCATGAACGTGATCAACCTTATAGTATTAATGTATGCTCTTGTTTTTTCAAATGACAAGCATTCAAGCGCACCTCTTCTCATAACTCTAATACGTGTTTTATCACCTCTTCTTATAACTCTAATACGTGTTTTATCGTTCTTTTGGCTTCAATGCTTAAAGTGTAACAGAGAACATCTGGTTGTACTAGCTCTTTTTATTGTGAGAGAGCATACCGAAGATAATCACTATTATAACATTCATTATTGGCATTAGGTATGATCATTGTTTGAAAATACGGCGGAGTACGGGTGTATAGCCCGTGTCGGCAGCGAGACGCATTGATACACTCGTATCGGGGATAGAAACTATCAAAATCCATCTTCTGCATACCAGATGGCCGTATATGGCCGTCTCGACCCGATAGGACCATATATGCACTTATACGGCTAAGTTGGGTAAAGTTAAACCCCCCCTTCCCAAAAAAAAAAAAAAAAAAAAAAAAAAACAGCTGTGTGAAGGAAAAAAAAAAAACCCTAAAATTGATCTAACCTTAATCGATCCACTCTTTTTCTCACAAATCGACTCTCCTCTCTCCTTATCGGAGACAAAAGCCTCATTTTCGATCATTTCTATTGCGGCCAAAAGCTTTTCGACGACTAAATCGACTCTCCTTTCCTCACCGGTGACTAAAGCGTCATTTTCAACCATTTCTATCATGGCTAGAAGCTTTTCGGCGACTAAATCGGCTCTCCTCTTTCCTTACCAGCAACTAAAGCCTCATTTTCGGCCATTTCTCTCACGGCCATAAGCTTTCCGATGACCACAAAGATGAAATCCGGCAACTTATCTAGCGACAACAACTTCCTCTCTCAAGAACAATGTTTTCTCTCTCTTGAACTCTTCTTTCTCTTCATATCTTTCTCTTGGTAACTCTTTAACTCTTTTCTCTTTTTTATGTTTGAACGTGAGAACATCAGTAACTTCCTTTTATTTCTTTTTTTATATTTAATTTGGGATTTACACGGTAGTATTTTTTTTTTTTTTTTTTAAATTTTTTTAATTTTTTTTTTTTTTGAAATAGACAGGCGGTATCTTTCATTTTAGTTTATATATTTACTTATAAATTGTAGGGGCCTGGATAAAAATTTATCGAAACTAAACACAAACTAATTGTTGTGATTATGATGGCTAATAAAAAAGATTGGGCGTGAAAGTATGGGGTTGAGATGGAAGCAGATAGGAAAAAGTTTATATGGTGTATTTTTTGTGAGAAAGTAATTTGGCAGGGGGGAGGGCGTGTTTGGATAATGATGATTGTGATAGGGGAGATGACACATTCCGTTTTTATCCTAATTTTCTGCCATTTGACACAAACGGTCTTTTTTATGATACTGATTAAATTATCTTTTTTTCTAACGACTTTTGTATCATTTCTAGTTTGGCACTTTGGAGTTTGGTTATATTACTTTTGGATAATTAATTTTAAATATATTGTTGTTCTATAAATTTATGACATTTTATACTGTTTTTGCATTTTTTTTTCTTTGTTTAAATCATTTTCAGTCGATACGTCCGTACCAACCGTACTGGATGTACCGTATCGTACCATATCGGCGTCCCCGTATTGTACCGTATAACTATTTTTGAACATTGGGTATGATAATAATTACAATTTTCAGCTTAAAGTTTGTAGTTGTATATGATAATAATTACAATTTTCAGCTTAAAGTTTGTAGTTGTACGTATTTTTCTTGCCAACTTTTCAATTATAATAAACATTCTATCTAAAAATTAAATTTGTAGTGTGTCTATGGAAACAATCTTTGGATGCTGATGAATGTTACACATCCACTATAAGAGTATGATCTGCAGTTAAACGCCAACTCGCTTCGCAGTATCGCCATCGCACTTCGGACAAACTCCGGCTCGCCTCTTATTAGAAAAAAGCGAGTTGAAATTACGTATTTTCGGATGGGCAGATGCAGGCCTATGTTTTGCCAGTGGGGACCCACAAATTGGAGAGTGGATCCGACAAACATTTATACAGCGATGCTTATTTTATTTTTATTTCTGATATATATATATATATGTGTGTGTGTGTTTCCAGGATTTTGGCGGCGGTAATCATCACACAGATCTTTGCAGTGAACAACAACGAAAACTATTTTCGTTCAACAGAAAACGCCCAGCACGCATTCGATGCCGCTTGGTCTGTATGGAACATTTGGTTTAAGTTTGAGCCTGTCCATGTGGATGCTCATGCTTTTGGGCGCTACAGTTGAAATGGGAAGGATGTTAATAATTTCATATTCAGAGTATTCATGTCATGTGTTTGTTGTTGAGTTGTGGAGTGAGTGAGAGTGAGGGTGAGAGGGAGTCAGGGAGAGTGAGGTTTAATCATATCAAAGTAGAAATGAAAACTAGTATTTTAATTTCTTCCCCGATATCGTAATTGTGGTTTTTTTTTTTTTTTCATTTGGTTTAAATGAAACCACTATTTCATTAAGAGACAGAATAGTTTGAGAATATACATTTAACATCCACAAACTACCACAACAAACCCTCTGCATAAGTAGACGGGCTTGTGCTTCAATGGTAAGAGTGTACAACCCACTTGCATCATTGTGGTTCTACATGCAGCAGTACTTTCCCACTTATGTTTGTGGGTCTATTTCACCTTTGTGTGGATTGTTCTCTCATCCATGTGTGAGTTATTCCCTTTTGTATAAGAGCTATTTTTTAGACCGTGCCTTGGAACCATATTCCCTTTAATCCCTATTGATCCTTGAACTTGTGCCAACTGAAAAAAAAAAAAAAAATTCTACAAAAGAGAGAACCTTTATATATATATTACAATTTTATATTAAGATTGGCCCTGCAACTTTATGGCTTTGAAACGGGCTTAGCCCTCAATTTGAGGGCTGAAAATGGGCTGGGCTTAAGTCATCTAGCTTGATTAACAATTTAGGTTTCTTTTTTTTTTTTGAAAATGGTAACAGTTATCTCTTATGACTACCCAGTAATTATACAACTTTTATATAACTCAAACATGTTTTTTAACACCATCACATTTCTACCAAACGTATCAATAGATTCAAACTTCTTCTTAAAGCTATTATGCTTTTACCCAACATTGGCTACCACACCATTGCTCAAGTTTGTACCTTTCGCAAAAAATTTGATTGGATATTGATGTTTGAAATTCTATCTGTTACTCATAGAACTAATGTAACATACACCTAAGTTTATGATATTATTTTTTTCATTATTTTAATACCTGTTAAATGTATTTTTCTAAGCATTTGAAATGCTAAAATATTGCAGAATTTGGACACATATTCTGATTTCGATACATCATTTCGATTTCAAACCACTCTTACTCTAACCAAAGAAATAGAAATTACAAGGTTACCATCACTGTTTCATTATTATTATTATTATTATTATTATTTAATTTTAAAGTAACATTGAATCAAATTATAAATATTCAAAATTTGTTAAAGATCAAATACTCCTAGTATGGTTCACTTAGCTACTTCTGCTAGAGAAATGTCTCATCACAACTATATTTTATAAGGTGTAACTCAAATTCAAATGCTTATAAGAAACATAGAAGGAAAAGTCCATAATTATTCACTCAAGAGTTGGTGTGCTATGTTTTAAATGTCTAGTTCACTAAACAATAGATAGAATTTTTTTATTGATAGCCATTGAACCAAATTAATGTTTGAAAATGAAATTTAATATCTTGATGAAATTAAATTGAAAACATCTGATTGTATAAGGACCATTGAAATTAAGAGAAAAAAAAAAAACACAAAATAATAATAAACAAAAAAAATTCAAAAAGTTCTCTTGAAACTAATAAATACCTCCCTTTACAAGGCTAACAAACAATACAATAATTTCTTCATCTTGCTTTTGTATTTTTCATCAAGTTTTAGTAGTTCAAGAATAAACAACAAAAATACATAAAGCAAAAATTGGAGACGAATATAAAAACAAAAACAAAACTAAACTGCATGGCCATGGAAAAATCTTGGTGAATCAAACACAATTAATCAGTTTTGCAATTTTCCTCCATTGCATGAGTTGAAGATAAGCTCAACAGATCTAGCAAATGAATGGCCTTCTTTCATCAACAGTCCCCCTTTGGTCACAAAGCTTAATCTTCCTAGAGAAATGGTGTATACTCTGTACATCAATATCCTGTTGATCGTCGAAATCTGTTAGACACGAAAAATCTGACAATGTTCTCGAATAATTATCGATTCAGAGCTCGTCGTGCAAAGGATCGTAATCTGCTTCGGTACTTTCATCATAGACCGCACTGTAGAACATATGTTCGTGGTTAAGCATTTCATCGAGTGATAACTTTCCATCTTTGTTGTCATCGGCCTGAAATTAAATTAAACACGAAATTGAGTTTGTAAACTTTGCATATTTATTTTTGAATTACTATAAATTAGATTGTTGAAACATCTATGATTTACGCAATGTTTCAGAACTCGTTACTTGTTACTTGATTGGTGATTTAGCGAGTAATAAGCACTTGATAAGTACTCGGTTTGACCATCAGTCAATGATTAACTCATTGACCGACATTCAAACAAGTTTAACAAAAAAAAAATTATAAGGTTAAAATACAATCATGTAACTACAAAACATTATAAAACTTGTTTCATACAATTTTGAAAGCAACTTAGCATAGTGCTTGCGAAGTTAACTTGGATCAAGTACTCACCAAGTTGACCAAATATTTATCGAGTAAATTTATCTCATAAAAATTGTCTGGGTCGAGTTCCCGCCAAGTTGGTCAAGTTGGGCTTCGGTCAAACTCGATGGGTATTTATTGGAGGTGAGTAGAATCCCCAATGGGGAGTTCTTAGACCAACAAAACCCTAATCATCAAGTACTCGGTGAGTAGTTGGACCTATCCGTCGAGTTTTACAACACTGGATTTGGGATGTGAAAGACTTACCAATCGGTTAGTTTCAATTTCGTTATGGGTTTTATATATTAATGGGAACATTTACATATATTCTAGGCTCATGAGCTCATGTCTTTACTTAATATAGCTTCATTGAAAATTGGAAATCAATTATTATTATTATTTTTTTTAATTCCCAAATGAATAATCAACTTATTTTTATAATTAACTAACCTCGTGACAAATGGTGAGCACCAGTTAGTTTCAACCGATAAAGTGTCTTACCATTAAAAAAAAAAAGATCTTGGTTTAAAACCAGCTAACAAAAGAGGTTAAGAGGTAGCGTTACTAATAATAAATAAGTAAATATCTAAATAAAAATACAACAAACCTCAGTCATGAGATAACTTGTGTAGTAGGTGGCATAAGTCAATTCTCCAGGATGCAGGCAACCGAATAAGGGTAACATTTCTCCAACTTCCAATAATCTGCAACAAATTCTCAATGGTGAACGGTCTTGCTATATTATTGGTAACGGCGATATTATCAGATCGATTGTCCATGGTAGATATTATAAATCATCGAATTATATTCGGTATATGAATGTAATTTAATGATGTCTATTCGCTGTCACGATGATATTACTGCATCAATAATGGATAAATTGAAGGTGAAGAATAGAAAACTTACTGGTTTTTGTTGAGATCAAGCTCATCAAATTTATGTTCGGGAGATGTTACATGCCCATCATCACCATTTACAATATCGACACAACTTTTGTAGGTGGCATATATGTTGTTAAGAAATTCTTTGAAATTGAGCTTTCCATCCTTGTCAAGGTCTATACGCCTGTTTGTTCATTTACAATATTGTTAACAGATAAACGATCATATAAATGTATGAATTTTAAACTTAGCTCCGAACTTATAAAGTCAGTTTTTTAGCACTATTAGTACATGTGCAAACTATTTTCTTATGCGCGAACTAACTTTGAACGTGAACTAATGATACTAAGCAAACTCTATTTATAATTTCAGTGCTAGTTCTAACATTTAGATTTTTCTTTTTTTTTTTTTTAAAAAAAACTATTTACTTTGTTGCAAAGTGTTTTTAATATTGTTAAAGAATGCCACTTCATAATTAAATGTGAGATTTTGCGCTTAATATTATATATTTAGTGTAACATTTTCATTACATATTAGATTTTTTTTTTTAAATATAATTACTTATATAAAAGTGATGATAATATAAAAGCATACATTTAAAATGCTTTGAAGGAAAACACTCTAATTAAGGCAAATCATTTCTTAAAGAAATGCTTTTTGGATAAAATAAGTTGTACTTGAAGTATTTTTTTTCCCCTTGAACCAAATGATGAGCACTTTACCAAAAATTAAATTTACATAATGCACTTTTTACAAAACCCTCTGAAAATGCACCTAAATCATAACAAAAGATACATTTTTAATTCTTGTAAAAACTTCTATAACGAGTAGAAACCTAGAAGAGAAGTTAAAGATACGTACAAAATAATGAATGATGATCACAGGCTAGATTTTATACGATATTTTACGTAAAATCCAAAATTTATATGAATACGAGTTCAAAATCCTCCAAGTATCTAATTAAAATTGTCAATGAAACAGCTTACTTGATTTTCGCTCCAAGAAGCCATAGCTTAATTACATTATTGTTGCAATCTTCTGGATTCAAGAAACTGCAAGAAAATTAAATTTAATTTTAAAATCGTCAAAACCTGCAGCATTAAATTCTCAAAGAAAAGCTACTTCCTATCTAAAAAAATGAACCCAACAATAAAAAATAAGAATTAAAGAAATATAAAAAGCAAAGAGAAGAGAGAAAATGTTTACTTAAAAAGCTCCTGAGAGTTGAGAGTGCCATTCCTATCAACATCTGCATTGTTAAATTGCTCTTTCCACCATCCAGCTTCACCATGCCCCATTCTATTTTGCTCTATTAATTTGACATATTATTATTTATCTCAGTCGAACACCACTACCAATACAACTAGGAAATAGGAAAAAAAATCTAGAATACTCCTAAAATAGAAAATAATATTACTGAACCCCATTTTTGAACATACAAAAACGATAATTTCATATTAGTTTTATTTTCAATGTTATTTTGATAATATCCCAAAAAAATATCTTCAAAAATTCTCAAATGCAATGTTTACATTTTTTTTTCTAACTAGATATATAATCGTGCAACATATAATTTGATTGTGTTTAGTCTCAAATGGTTGTGAAACTGGTCTTAATGATCAAGGTCATTTACGACGACGACCATATCTGGATAGAAAACAAGATGACAAGGTCCACAATAACAAAAGGCTCCACATATTTATTTACAAAATAATAAGATACATATATAATTACAACAAATCACATCATTGATCTCCATTTTATGACAATGACTTATCCCGCAGCCAATCTAAAATTTGTTTAGACTCCTCCTTAAATTGATCAAGAACCTTACCTGAATTTATCCGTTTTTGTTATACTTAATTAGTTATAAATAAAGTCGTCAATGAAAAACATTAGCTTGATTTTCATGATCTATATATTAGATAAACATGAAGGGAGGTTAACGTGATAATATCATGTACTAAAAATTGATGTATACAAATAGAATGTACCTATTTCTTCTTGAGAAAAATGAGGCAGATATTCTCGAAAAGAGACCTCTCCGTCTCCATTTTTATCAAGCAATTCCAACTCTTTTTGCGTTCTATAATTCAATCGATCAATCACTTGTTGCGCATTCCAAGCTTCGAGTTCCTTAAAATCAATGAGGCCATCTTTCGGTGCAATGTCTACCAAGGGGAACAAGACCATCAGCCTCAAAGTCAAGTTTAATTTCCCATCTTCACTGAAATGATCAAATTCGTTCTTGACCTCAGCTTGAAGATTGGTCAAATTATTTGGTTTGTCTTCCGAATTGTTAGTAGGACTTGTGTGGTTATCCAATATTCTTTCTTCTTCGGCTAGTCTTTCAATTTTTGAGATTAGAGGGTCAAATATTGGCTTTGGCAATTGGTGTCCAAGACGTCGATGACCTATGCCCTTATGTTCATGACTTTGTTGATTGGTCGGAGAAAAGATGAAGAAAACAACGAAGGCGGTGCCTAGAAGGGCGTAAACCACCACCTTCGCCATGTTTGAGCCCTCAGGAAGAGAGAGAGGACTAATTAGGTTATGAGGAGAGGGAGGTGGAAGAAGAATCTACTTGATAAAATTCTTTTCTTTTTTCGGTTGCATGGATGGAGGGAAAAGCGCGGTATTGACAGTTAAAAGTGAGGGGCATACAAAGAATCTACTTATTGGTAGTTTTAATCTTCTTTTATAGTGTCCCTGTGTCAGGATATTTTAGTACTTTCCAAATTTGTCAAACACAATCTCCATTTGTTTTCATACTTTTAGAAGGTTACTTAATTACAAGTGACGAGAAAAAATTTGAGATGGATATATCACGTCATCATTTGTTTAAATTATTTTTTATCTAATCATTTAATAGGATTATTGTTGTTAACTTTTATTTTTATGCATTATATAAGGTTACTGAATGTATATATATTCGATTACTCCACACTCTTTTAATCCGTACGGATGACTAATTAACATGTATATATTTAGGGGTCAGGCTAAAAGTATACTTAGAAATTAATTTTTGAAAATGGACATCAACACCTAACCCTTTATTTGTTACTAATCTGATGGTCAAGATAATTGTTGATGTGAGGTAAAAAAACTCAAATTTAAGCTTAATTATTTCGAACTTTAAATTAGATACGAATATAGAGTTAAATGTTTATGTTAGAGTTAAATAGTTACTAAATGTCCCGCTCATCAGGTTGTTAACTGACATTCAGGAAAACAAGAAAAGTGTGTGATGCTTGCAATGCAAGCTAACCTGTGTATATAAAAGAATGTAATATACCTTTGTGAAATTAATGAGACAAACAGTTTCATAAGTGTCTACAATTCTCTCTGATTTTGTTCAGGTTAGGTTTCTTTTCAATAAGTAGTTTCAAGTTTCGAGATCTTCGATATGATATCAGAGCAATCACGTACCATGGCTTCTGCTTCAAACTTCAATGCTGTCAAAGGTGCGAATGGAGGATCAAGATTTCTCTCACCAATGAAGTTGGAATTGGCAGTAAAGCTGGATCACAACAATCATGTACTTTGGAGGCAACAGGTTCTGGTAGCCATTAAAGGTAATCGTCTTGACTCTTTCGTTGATCAAGAGATTAATCCACCTAGTCAACTGAATGAGGATGGATCTGTGAACGAAAAATTCCTAGATTGGGAACAGCAAGATCAAATCTTGCTGTGTTGGATGCTGTCCTCAATAAGCCAAGAAGTTCTACCACATTTGGTGGGATGTGCAACAACATGTGAAGCTTGGATGAGCATCAAACGATTTTGTTCAAGTCTCAATCCAAAGCTAATGTTGCGTAACTGAAATTGTAATTGCAAACGTTGAAAAATGAACGTTGTTCAATGACTGAATATCTATCTAAGAAGAAGGGTTATCATTGATGCATTATCATGTTTTGGTCATGTGATGAGTGAAGATGTAAGATAATGGCCATGTTAAGTGGATTAGGAACATATTATGATCCCATTGTGATATCAGTTGCTTCTATCCTTGTTAATCACTCTATGGCAGAAATCATAGCATTACTATTGACACATGAAGCTGGGGTTGAGGGGCACACACAAGTTGAGAGTTTTAGTGTTAATTTGGCAGTGAATAAAAGAGGTTATAGAGGAAGTTCAATTGCTTGTAGTAAAGAGAACTTTAATGCCAATGCTAATGTGTTTGGTGGTAGACAAGGTGGAAGAGGAGGTTATAATTCTGATGGTAGAAGGGTCATGGCAGAGGAAGGAACTTTAATAATAGACCACCGTGTCAAATCTATCACAGGCCAGGTCATGATGCACTAAGGTGTTATTATAGGTATGATCAGTCCTTTCAGCCATTGCAATCTAACTTTCAACCTGAAAATCGAAATGGGAATGGAAACACAACTCCTGGACATATGACAGCCATGTTTGCTGGTCCTGAAGCAAGCTTTGGACACTTTAATGGTATCCAAATAGTGGCACTACAGACCATTGTGCCCTAGATGCTGCCAATCGTTTGAACAAAATAGATTATCAAGGAAGTGAGAGGATTTGCATGGGTAATGGTGCAGGTTTGAACATCTCTTCCATTGGTTCTAACTCCTTTAATCTTGAAAAGCATGCTTTCTTACTTAAAAACATTTTGCCCATTCCACATATAACCAAAAATCTGCTTAGTTTCTCCAAGTTTGTCAAGGATAATCATGCATTTATTGAGTTTCACCCCTTTTCTTGCCTTGTGAAGGACCAAACTATGAAGAAAATTCTTCTTCAAGGGGTCCTTAAAAATGGGCATTATGTGTTTGATCTACATTTGAAGAGTTCAAATACATCCAATGAATCTTCAAGCTTAAACATTTCTTTGCAATCCACAACATCTTCTTCAGCTTCAATGTCAAATAAATCTCTTTCTTATACAGCTTCAAAAGAGTGCAAGCTTTCTGTTGTTGATAGCAATAAAACTTTTTCTTGTGTAAATAATGTTGACAAAATGAATAACACCTGTATTGCCAATAATTCGAATTTGTTTCTTTGACATTTGAGATTGGGGTATCTTGCCATTTCTATTGTAAAAAATACCTTGAATAAATGCAATGTTTTCTCTTCTAATTCCAAGTCTTTCTTTTGTCATGATTGCCAAATTAGCAAATCACACACATTATTATTTTTCAACAGTCCAACACTATCTACACTTGTCCTTTTGAACTCAATTGTTGCTAATGTACGGGGTCCTGCACTCATTACATCTTTAAATGGGTCAAGATATTATGTCAGCTTCTTAGATGTATACTTAAGATATACTTGGATTTTTCTTTTGAAAACCAAGAGTGAAGTTACTACAATTTTTAAAATGTTCAAAACTCAAGTTGAGTTGCAATTTTTTTTTTGAAAATTAAAGCTATGCAAACTGACAATGGAAGAGAGTTTCTAGCCTTGGCACCATATCTTGCAGAATGTGGTACTATTTTCAGGCATTCATGCCCTTATACACGTGAGCAAAACGGCCTTAGAAAGGAAGCATAGGCATATCGTTGAGACTGGCCTTAGTCTTCTTTCACAAGCTTCTTTGCCTAGTAAATACTGGTCTGAGGCCTTCATTACTACCACCTATCTAATTAACAGAATGCCAACACTAGTTTTGCAAGGAAGAACTCCATTTGGTTGTTTGTATGGGAAGGAACCTGGCTACTCTTGCCTTAGAGTCTTTGGCTGTCTAGTTTATTTTCATATCAGACCCTACACCAAACACAAGCTGCAATTCAGAAGTGAACCCTGCACATTTCTTGGTTATTGTAATCAATATAAAGGGTACAAGTGCTTGAGCTCAAAAGGCAGATTATACATTGCTAGGAATGCAATCTTCTAAGAGGATTTTTTTCCTTTTGCCAAACCAACTTCACAAGTTGTTTGTACATCTACAACACAAGCAAGTCCAGCTGGTGTCTTTGCTTCCACCTGTGGTTTCTACTTCATTCAATACATAATCAGCAAAATTCTAAGGTTTCAAGTTCTGCTGACACAAGAACAACACCTGCAATTTCTCGCCAGTATAGTTCCATACCTCAGACACACAACAGTCTGCATCCTTACCAATAGATTCTTCATCCACATTACATCCTCAGTGTCAAACCTCTGATGCAGCAACAGTTTCGACCACTCATCTTACCATTAATCAGCATCCTATGATAACAAGGGCTAAGGCAGGTATCACTGAGCCTAAAGTATGGATTGCACAACTTTCAAATGAGGAACCTGAATCTCTTCAGCAAGCTTTATCTCATCCTCATGGGTTTGCAGCAATGAAAGATGAGATTCAAGCACTTAAACGCAATCAAACTTGGTCCTCTGTTTCTCCTCCATCTGTAAGAAAAATCATAAGTTGTAAATAGGAGTTCAAGGTCAAAAGAAATTCAGATGGGACTCGTATTCGTCAAAAGGCCAGACTTGTGGCCAAAGGATTTCACCAACTTGCAGGTTTTGATTAAAATGAAACTTTCAGTCCTGTCATAAAGCCAGTAACATTGCGCATCATTCTTTCCATTGCTATGACTAAAGGATGGCATTTGAGGCAGCTAGATGTTAACAATGACTTCCTTATTGACATTCTAGATGAAGAGGTATACATGCAGCCACTACCTGGATTTGAGGAGGGGACTGGTGAACAAGTTTGCAGATTGCACAAGGCCATCTATGGCTTGAAACAGGCTCTTAGAGCCAGGTTTGACAGATTCAAGGGGACACTCATTCAGCTTAGGTTCATATCAAGTAAGGCTGATCAATCACTCTTTTGTAAATTCACAGCAAATTTCAGTATCTATATTCTTGTCTACATAGATGATATTATCATCAACAGATCTTCTGATCAAGAGGTAGATGCCTTGGTTCAACAATTGAACCGTTCTTTTGCTGTAAAAGGTCTAGGAAAAGTGCATTATTTCCTTGGAATTGAAGTGCAAGAAACTAGTACTGGGTTGCATTTATCTCAACATATGTACATTCAAGAGTTGCTAAATTCACAACAAATTTCAGCATCTATATTCTTGTCTATATAGATGATATTGTCATCACCAGATCTTGTGATCAAGAGATAGATGCCTTAGTTCAACAATTGAACTGTTTTTTTGCTCTAAAAGATCTAGGAAAAATGCATTATTTCCTAGGAATTGAAGTGCAAGAAACTAATACTGGATTGCATTTATCTCAACACAGGTATATTTAAGAGTTGTTAAAGAAAAAAAAGATGGAAAATGCTAAGCCATTCTCATCTTCTATGATGGCTAGCACAGGTGGACAATTATCTGCTTATAGAAGAAATCCTATTGACAATGCAAGTGAGTATAGATCTATGTTGGGAGCTTTACAATATGAGATAGTAACCAGGCCTGAAATCTCTTTTGTTGTAAATAAGGTGTGTCAATTTATGCAAACACCCTTACATGAACATTGGAAGGCAGTGAAGAGGATACTAAGATACTAAAGGGCTCCTCTACTCATGGTCTTACCTTTGACAAGCAAAATGACACAAATTCTGCCTGCAATCTAGTTGGTTTTTCAGATGCCGATTGGGCTTCAAATCCAGATGATAGGAAATCAACATTTGGTCTCTGTGTGTTCCTTGGTTCTAACTTCATTGGTTGGAGTGCAAAGAAGCAACACACAGTCTCACGCTCATTAATAGAGGATGAATATAGAAGCTTAGCTTCTATAGTGGCTGAAATGATATGGATCAAGTCACTTCTGCAAGAATTAAGAGTTCCTTAACTCAGGGTACCTATAGTTTGGATAGAAAATCAAAGTACAACAGCAATGTCAGACAATCCAGTATTGCATGCTAGAACAAAGCATATAGAGCTGGACTTTTACTTTGTTAGAGAGAAAGTCGTTCAAAAACAAGTGCTGATTAATTATGTTCCTTCTATTGATCAAGTGGCTGACATCTTTAGAAAGTCCTTGGCCACACCCAGATTTCAGTACTTGAAAAACGAACTCAATGTGAAAGATCCCACATTGAGTTCGAGGGGGAGTATTGGGAGAAAAGTTCAACTTCTCCAAAGCAAGAAAGAGTCCACACAAGAAAGGATGCAACAGCCTTATTCACTAGAGGTGTTATCGTGTGTCAGCATCAATGAGAAAAACAGTACCTTTGTGAAATCAATGAGAAAAACAGTTTCATGAGTGTCCACAATTCTCTCTGATTTTGTTCAAATTAGGTTTCTTTTCAATACATAGTTTCAAGCATCAAGATTTTCAATACTGATATAAGTTGCCATTCACATTTCACTGTGTCCAATCTTAACTTTACACTGCCAATTAAACACGGGCAACCATCTTAAATTAATCACCATAGATAAAAATGGTGATAATCACAAATCAGAAGAGCCTGCTTAAAAGAGAATAGCTGTATTTTTATGCAGCATTGAAAATTTTATAACACTAAAAATTAATAGAACAATAAAAATGAGTAATTCTGGGTTTTCTAAATATTTTGTCCAAATTCATGTTTAAATGATATGATATATGAGATGTCAAGATCTTGTAAATCATGAGATAATTAATAAGATCTTAACAACGTATATGTTACATTATTTGAACATGAATTTGGGTAAAATATATGGGAAGATTAGCATTACTTTAATAAAAATAATCATTGTTCTCACAATTATGGTACACAAATAAATATCATCAACCTTCTATGAATGCCAAAATTTGGGTAAAAAATAAGATGGAAATCTCAATGTCTTATTTGCTTTGCACGTCTTTGAGACTGCCAACCCTTTATCTTCCATTTCTCATTTTCAATTGGTTGATTTTGTTCTTCAATCTCTTGAACCTTGCACTTCCTGAAAGAGTATATATAACAAGAGTTTGACTATTTTATTGGTAGGTTAAGAATCTTATCAATAATAACCCTTGAATTGATTGTAAAGGTGATTGTTGAAGAATATCTAATAGTTATTATTGATAGATAATTTTTTTCTATTGATAAGATAATCAAATCCATATAACAAATAAACCTATTAAGTACTGGACTTTAGGTTTGGAAAGTGGTCATAGCTCACATGTACTGTCCAAGGTTAGGTTTAGAAAGTAGCTCACTTGCAAGGGTTACCTTCCTCTCCTTTTTAGTCATTCTACTTTAGAAGAAATCTGATGCTGACTCTACAACCTTACCCATGTGATAAATTGTTAGAAGAACTTGATATTTTAGCTTATAATCTCCCATTAAGCAGGAAAAATAAGTGTGGAATGTTTGTCTTGATGTGATAAACAATACCTAAAAATATTTTTAAATAAAAATATTATTTGGATATTAGTAATAAAACTGGGTGTGGGGAGATATTTTATGGGTGGTAATAGAGTCTTCCTAATTTATATCATCAAACTATTGTTACCATGCATTTAAAGAGAGTTGTAACTCCAAAAAATGAAAAAAAAAAAAAAAGGGAATAATGTATATTTGGTAAAAAAAAAAAAAAACAAATTTACAATTTAAAAATTGAGTAAAAAGTCTATTGTTAAAAAATCCATTACATGTTTAGCTAATACTGAAACCAAAAATGAAAATTATTCCACTATCATATATTTTCACAAAATTTTTTAAACTCTTCAAAATATTAACCAAAAAAATCTCATAAATTTAAATAAATACAACAATACAAAATTGTATATATTTTTCGATATACATAATTATATTTAAAAACTTATAAGTGGAGTAATGCAGTGACACAAATTCCATTTAACTTTACTTCTTTTAAGTTGAAGGCTAAGTTTGAGTGCCATAACTCATAAGTATGGACTATTAATAGCCTACAAATGTGAGCAATTTCTTAAAAGTCCTACCAGTATATGGACAGTTTTTTCATTTTATATGAGTTATTTTTTCTCGTCTAATAGAGATTAGAGATTTAGACTATATTTTAAAGTTTTATGTCAAAAAGTCTCGGAAGTAACAAAATGCATTTGTAATGTTAAAAAAAAATAAAAAGAAAAAGAAGAAACCGAGTAAGAAAAGGACAAACTAGACATTTCACATACGCAAACTTAAAAAGAAAGTCGACGTGGTCAACGGGTAAACCGTGCATAACACTTCGAAAACAAGGAAGACCAAGTTGACCGACCACGCACCTTAAATCACGATCTCGAAATCCAACGGCCAGAATCTGCCCAACAGAAACTGAGTTCTGATTGGCCAAGACACGAACAACATTAACACATCCAATTTCCCATTGGCCCACGTAAGCATCAATGACACGACAAACATAAACACATTCAACTTCCCATTGGTCCACGTAAGCATTTATGACACGAACTTTGAACACAAAATCGAAAATTTCCCTCGAACTCCAGTTTCTATATAAACAAACTGGAGTTGGAATGGAAACCTCAACAATAGGAAAACAAAACCAGTGTTCAAGTTTTCAGTCTAGGAAGAAGAAGTGGTGTCGTTTGGGAGCTTCACGCCATGGCTGCCGCGTTGAGTCGACGTGCTTCTTTGATTGTATTGCTTGGAGTTGTTTTCACTGGTGAGTTTTTTTCTTTTGGATGAAATTTTGTTTTTCGATTTTGGATTCCTGGACCCTTTGATGAGAAAAGAGTGTTTTTGTATTAAAGATGAATTTTTTGGGTTGAAATTGGAAAGTGCTTTTTTTTTTGGAAGCGCTTTTGTGGGTGGTTTTTGGTAGAAGTAGTGTAAGTGCTTTTATGATTGTTGTGGAACAAAAACGTTTTCTATATATATGTGTGTATTTATTTTTTTTAATGGGCTGCGAAGCAACTGGAGTACCAGGCACTATTATGGTTTTTTTTTTAATTGACAGAAGTAGTACAAGTGCTTTTCTGAGAAGCATTATGGTTATGGAACAAAAACATTTCCTACAAATGTATAAATTATTATTATTTTGCATGTTGTTTTATTATTATTTTTTTGGTTTCGTTATTGTTTTTTTATTATTGAATTGAAAAACTTATTGTAATGGAATGTGATGTAGTAAAAGTGCTTTTGTATGAAATGGCTTGGTGTTTTTGGTGCTTTTGGAGATAAGAGTGATGTGTTAGTGTCTTCAAAACTATTTATAAAGTGATTTTCTAAAGAATTCTTTTAATTAATTCTTCAACCAGATTATGAGATAGCGCTTTTTTCTAACAAAAAATGGCTGAAAACTACTGGAATGTGCTTTTATCAGAAGCACTTGCGGGTGCTTTTGATATAGGTACTATTAAGTGTTTTTGCGAAAAGCATTATTTCTGCAACAATAAGTATTGATATGTCTTTTGCATATGCAAATTTGTGATGTTTCATAGAATGCTTTAAGTGATTTTCGGCACACACTTAATTTATCATTTACATTCAATAACTACAATGTCGACTCAAAGTTGCTTTACTGGAAAGCACTTCCTATAAAAGCATTCCCAAATTCTCCTCTGGGCACATATTTGATTCTATGATATGCAATGATGCTACATTCAATCTGATTGCTAACAAGAAGTTTATCTGCATTTTCTCTAGACTCAAAAGTGTTTTACTCAAAAGCACTGTTTACAGAAGCATTTGCGATTGCATTTTAGGTTATCAATGCACTAATGTATGCTTTGCTTTAATTTGTTTGTTTACAGGGAGTTGGTTGGCGATTTCGATCGCAAAAGAGGAAGCCACCAAGTTGGGAACTGTGATTGGGATAGATCTTGGAACTACCTACTCTTGTGTGGGTGTGTACAAGAATGGGCATGTCGAAATCATAGCCAATGATCAAGGAAACCGAATCACCCCATCGTGGGTCGCTTTCACTGACAGTGAGAGGCTGATTGGTGAGGCTGCAAAGAATCAGGCGCCTGTTAACCCAGAGAGGACTATCTTTGATGTCAAGAGACTTATAGGAAGAAAGTAAGAGAAACATTTTCTTTGCGGCATTCTCACAAAAATGTTTGTTAATGGCATTGGGAGCTTAACCTTTGGGGTTCTGTGCACAGGTTTGATGACAAGGAGGTCCAGAAGGACATGAAACTTGTCCCGTATAAGATCGTGAACAAGGACGGAAAGCCTTACATTCAAGTCAAGATCAAGGATGGGGAGACTAAAGTTTTCAGTCCCGAAGAGATAAGTGCTATGGTTTTTAACAAAGATGAAGGAGACAGCAGAGGCATTCCTCGGGAAGAAAATCAAGGACGCTGTCGTTACCGTTCCTGGTAATTAAAGATTAGTGTTATTTTTATGTGTTTGTAGAAATCTGGATTCTTTGATGATCACTAGAGAAATGTTCTACATTTTAAGTGTACATGTTTAGGGTGGTTAGCTGACTCTCTTTTTGATGATTTTGGCAGCTTACTTCAATGATGCACAAAGACAGGCTACCAAGGATGCTGGAGTCATTGCAGGATTGAACGTTGCAAGAATTATTAATGAACCAACGGCTGCAGCCATTGCATACGGTTTGGACAAAAAGGGTGGTGAAAAGAACATCCTTGTGTTTGATCTTGGTGGTGGTACATTTGATGTCAGTATCTTGACCATTGATAATGGTGTTTTTGAAGTTCTTGCTACCAATGGAGATACCCATCTTGGAGGTAAGCTTATGCTTTGCATTGCTTTGGATTTTAACTTTTATGTTAGATTTAGAAGTAGCGTTGAATCGTTTATGAGAATTGTCTGTTTGTTTGTACTATAGGTGAGGATTTTGATCAGAGAATCATGGAATACTTCATCAAGTTGATCAGGAAGAAGCATGGAAAGGACATCAGCAAGGACAACCGAGCTCTTGGGAAGTTGAGGAGGGAATGTGAGCGTGCCAAGAGAGCCTTGAGCAGCCAGCATCAGGTCCGTGTGGAGATTGAGTCTCTATTCGATGGTGTGGATTTCTCCGAACCACTTACCAGAGCTAGATTCGAAGAGTTGAACAACGACCTATTCAGAAAGACCATGGGGCCTGTTAAGAAGGCCATGGAGGATGCTGGTTTAGAGAAGCGCCAGATTGATGAAATCGTCCTGGTTGGTGGAAGCACCAGGATTCCCAAAGTTCAACAGCTTCTTAAGGATTACTTTGACGGGAAGGAGCCCAACAAGGGTGTGAACCCAGATGAGGCTGTGGCTTTTGGTGCTGCAGTTCAGGGAGGCATCTTGAGCGGAGAGGGTGGCGATGAAACGAAAGGTAATTCTTATTTCCCTTGAAAAATATAGAGCATTATATTATCAATGATGAGATTGGACGTTAAGTGAATTTACTTCTTTGTTGAATTTATTACATTCAGATCTCCTTCTATTGGACGTGGCTCCCCTAACTCTTGGTATCGAAACTGTTGGTGGGGTGATGACCAAGCTGATCCCTAGAAACACTGTTATTCCAACCAAGAAATCCCAAGTTTTTACCACTTACCAGGATCAGCAAACTACTGTCTCTATTCAGGTACATACAATGTCTATATCTCTGCTGGTTGAGTCTTGAGGGTAGCAAGAAACTTCAATTTAGTGATTGAAGACTGTCGTGATCTTAACTCTGAATGTTGAATACAGGTTTTTGAAGGTGAAAGGAGTCTCACTAAAGATTGTAGGATGCTTGGAAACTTCGATTTGTCTGGAATCGCTCCAGCTCCAAGGTTTGTTTCATGATCATGATTAATCTGTTGAACAGTTGAGAATCTCTGAAGTTTGAAATTGCTTATGCTTTGAAAATTGCGTACTGATTAGACTGCTATTTATGTTTGACAGAGGAACTCCTCAGATTGAAGTCACGTTTGAAGTTGATGCCAACGGAATCCTGAACGTGAAGGCTGAAGACAAGGCCTCAGGCCGTTCAGAGAAGATCACGATTACCAATGACAAGGGCAGATTGAGCCAGGAGGAGATTGAGCGGATGGTACGTGAGGCTGAGGAGTTTGCAGAGGAAGACAAGAAGGTTAAAGAGAAGATTGATGCCCGAAACAGCCTGGAAACATACGTTTACAACATGAAGAACCAGGTCAACGACAAGGACAAGCTTGCGGACAAACTAGAGTCTGACGAGAAGGACAAGATCGAGACAGCAGTCAAGGAGGCCCAGGAATGGCTGGATGACAACCAAAACGCTGAGAAAGAAGATTACGAAGAGAAGCTGAAAGAGGTGGAAGCTGTATGCAACCCCATAGTCACTGCTGTCTATCAGAGGTCTGGTGGAGCAGCCCCAGGAAGCGGTCCAGACGGCGAAGAAGATGATGACTCACATGATGAACTTTGAAACTTTCAGGCCAAGCAATTAACCACAAACCAAAAAAATGAGGTTTTCTAGTGTAGTAAAGGGAATTGATTGATGCAGATTCTTTGTTTGGTGAAGATGAGGTTGAGAGTTTTGGATATGTATATATATATCATTCACGTTAAACAGGACACCATGAACTTTGTACCTCTATTACTTTTGGAAAATAACAAAATTTGAAAATTTTGTTTCTTCATCTTGATTGAACATGCATTGTTGAATTCAATTCTAGCTCCCAACTGGTGTCAAAAAGAGAAAAATATTAAATCTGTAAATTAACAATCCACTTCCATTTACAAAAAAAAAAAAAAAAAACACACTTTTATTGATCATTAATTTAATATGTTAGGGAGATTTAAACCAAGACATTAATTTTTAGCTTTAAAATTCACATTAATAATATAATATATTATATTATATTTCTTAATATTTTCTTTAGAAAAGTAAAATAAACAAGTGAAATTAATAAATTAATTTAATTTTAAATTTTACATTTTTAATTGAATATATTAAATATTTTATTCATGTATTAATATTAGGAAATAAACTAAAATAAATAAATAATAATTTAAAAAAAAAAAAACTAAAAACAGATTTATGTAATTTCAGTTTTTCATATTTTCAAGCCAATCTTGGAAGGATCCGTTCTCCCTCTACACTTAAGAGAAAAAAAAAAAGGAACAAAAGATCCTCATATAAACTGAAAGCATGAAATTTCTAATTTCTAATGGCACAAAAATAGCAGGTAAAAAAAAAAAAGAATCTCTGTAAAAAGTTATGGCTTAACCAATAGCTCAAGATCAAAGTATATAAAAACTCCAGAATGGTGAATTTTTCTTGCCAAAACACGATTGAACTCATATTTCAACTCCATTAATCACATATCAAGCAGAAAATCACATAATAAAGAAAATTGTGTGTAGTGTTATGCTTATTCACTATGATTAAAATGCCAAAATCACATTAAAGCGAGCCTAACAATGGAACTACCAAAAAACATTCTCAAACATGATCTGATACCAATGAAAATCTCTTTCCATACATTTTAAAGCATAATTTAGGCATGCTTGATGAGAGATTTTTAATTCTTACCCTGAATTGAAGTTTGCAGAAGCCTTTAAACCTCGACATTGTTCCACTAGATCAAGAAGGAATCACCAATAGGAACTCTTTCCTCTGTTCACAACGTAAAAATTTGAGCTTTTGATTTATGTGTCTATTGATGATTACTGTATTTAATATTCATTTTTCATTGTAGAGAGTACAAAATAGTGTCGGTTTTCTCTCAAAATTTAAGTTATTGGCACATCATTGTGCCTCCTACTCGTTTATAATTCAAATTATGAACTAGTAATTGCTTAAGTAATTACCAATTTATAATTGGTCGAGCAGTTAGTTTATAAACAAAAAATTCATTTAACCCGCTAAGGTTAAATTAGTTGAATGAGTCAAATAAATTTGACCCATTCGAATACCTATAGGGCAAGGTTTTAAAAATCAGTTTAGGTGGCCACCTAGGCACTAGGCAGCCACTAGTCACCTGAATCGAGGGTTTTAGGTGGTCTCCACCTAGGATCGCCTAGGTTGATTAATCGACCTAGATAGCCGATTAGGATTTATTTATTTATACTTTTTTTTAGCTTACTCAACATTTTCATACTACTCCACGCGCATTGGTCTTATAGATTTCACATTGCTATCAAATTCTAAGATATATTACAATGATTGCTCTAACCAATTTGTTAGATATTACATTTCAAAAACAACACAACAACAATCCCAAACATCTTCAAAAAAAAAAAAAAAAAAAAAAAAAAAAATCTAAATCTAATAATAAAACAAAATCGCAACATCAAAACACTAAAATTTCTTGTGAATGTTCCTCAAAATCTAACTTATAAAAAATGTAGTTAAATGACCAATTAAACATATATAATTTTCATAATATGATATGTAGTATAAATATGATTTTTGAAAATTATGCATTTAAATCATCAATCGACACCCTGTACTAGAAAAGTATATTAACAATTTAGTTACTAATTATTAACAATAAAAGAGAAGACATACAAGTAATATATTATCTTTCTTTTATATAGATCTAAATTTCCTTGATAACTATATATGTTATTTGATTTTTTCTTTTGCACCTAGAAAAGATGAAAAATAAGTAATTATTTCATCATTGTATTAATGTATTAGGACTTAGGAGCACATATCCATGGCTGTTAAGGGCTGTAGGTGAAATTCTGGGAAATTGCTAATTTGATTGTGGAAGCCTTGAATTTGTTGAGTGTGAAAGGTTTGGTGCTTTGATTGATCATTTAATTCTCCTTTTGCTTCATAAAAGATAGGGTTGGGCATGAGTCTTGATAGATCAATTTTGATCAAAACTAACAAAAACTAATCGGTTTTTTCATTATGAAAACTATTATGACTTGATCTTGAGGTGAAAGTTGACTTGAATCGAACATAGTGAGCTTGTTTTGGTTCGATTGTTTATGTCGGTTTAGCAGTTCATCACCAACTGAAGCATAAATCACACATATTTGATAAAAGTTCAAAACACAGCTAAAAATTAGACAACCTTCATAGAATAGTAAACCAAATCGCCAACTACAATCAAAACCCAAATAATTTCAAACAAAGTCCAACCAAATCTTAACCAAAAAAAAAAAAAAATTACATGAACAAAATAAAATAAACCAAAATGGGACTTTTGGAAGAGTTAAAATTTGAATGATGAGTGATTAGAGATAATGAAAGAAGGCAATCAACAACAACAAAAGTGACACCATGGGTTGATTACGAACAACTTTAAACAAAATAATAATAATAAAAAAGGGGTTTTAGTTGAGAGAACACAGAAGATGAGGAGAGAATTGAAAGGAGAGGAGATTAGTGATGATTACCTTAAACGACAACAATGAAAGAAATTATCGGTGAAAGGGAGGCTGTGAGGGGCTGAGAAGCGAGAATAGTGTGAGTTTGCTAGGGTTAGAAAATTTTTCCTTCTTATATATTATTATTATCATTATTTAAATTGTTTCGAGTCGGTTTCAATTTAATTTACTTTAAAATTGACTTTGGTTGGTTTTTATAAACCAAAATGGACTCGATTCAATTCAAAATAAAAATCAACCTTTTTGTTTTTTCCTCCTGGCATGGTTTAGTTGGGGTCAATTTTGATATTCTTGCCCACCCCTAATAACATATATGAAACATGTGGGAACACATGAGAGAAACTAAAATATTGTACCTATAGTAATCCTTCATTCATGTGCTCAAATAATTGTTTAATCTTATGTGAAAAATTTGAGGAGAAGACTAAAAGGAAATATAAAACAGAAGTTATGGAACACAATAAAGGAAAAGATAGAGGCAAAGGAGAGAAAACTTGTTTTGATGAGCAATGTTTGAAAGGAAAATCTAATTTATAATGCCATTAAATTCCATTATCATTAATAAATGAGATATGAGTGATTCTTCTTGGATTTGATTATTCAAGTGATAGATTTTGGAAATTAAAAGGACTTACATATAGGGATGTCAATAGGTTGAGTTTGGGGTACGATTAGTAATTCCTCAACCCTAACAAAAACACATAGCCCGAATGCAAACTTGTGCCAATCTCGACAATTGTAAGTCAGAGAATTTTCAAGGTTGGGCAAGGTGACCTTGTCCCTACCCACGCCACTTACACCAATAAGACACATTTACTACATTTTTTTTTTTGAAATGTAACATAATTTGTTTATGTTCTATATATACATATATATATTTATATATTTTATAAAAGAAATAAATTATATTGTAACAAACTCAATACTAGGCATCAAATGTAGTTTAAATGCCAATAGTTTATTGTGAAATGAGATCTATGGAAATAATTAATAAACAACGATACAAAAGTACATTGCAAAATTTATACAAGCAACTACGAGTTATTCAACACTCAATCTTAAGGCATTTAATGAATATGTAAAATATTGTTAAAATCATTATATATGAAATTTACTGATTTGGATATCACATTTCTACGTTTGTATTACATTCATCCAACTATAAATTGTTTTATAAAGACTTTCATAAATATAATTTTTATATCATTTTAAGATACGATTTTAATGTTCTGAATTAAAGTGATATTGCATTTATAAATCCGGTCTCCCAATGTAAGTACCACTCTAAGATTATCTTCAGTGCTCTTATAGATTGTGAAAAAATTATATGTCATATAGAATAAATAGATATTGAGTTAAAATAAATTTCTTCAATACAATTATCACTTAACAATGTAAAGATGAGGTGGCAAGAAAACAAATTGATATTATCAATATAACCATATATTTTTAGAGGGTCTGTTAGATAATTGTTTTAGCAAGTTAATAACTATTTAATTCTAATTTTTCAAATCTAATTAAAAATATAAAAAAAAAAAGGAAGCATTAAAGGGAAAAACATAGAAGCATTAAATAGAAATATATGGAAGCATTGGAGAATAATTTTTAATTTGATTGTTTATCAAATGATATTTATGCCATGTAGGAAATAAATCCTTTGACATTGATGATATGATATTTTTTTTCAAAACACAATCCATGAGAGTATTAGAGATGCTATTCTAACCACTATCAAATGATAGCAGCCCATTAGGAAGAGTGATGGAGGAAAAGCAAAACTTATTTTTTTGAGTCAATTTAATCTACTCTTTTCTTCAACATTTGATGAATGCAATTGTCCGACTTTCATTTAAGGGAGACTTATTGTATTTTAGTAGGACTAAAAGAGACATTGCTGTAATTTAGAAGAAGTTACAAGCTTAAAGGCACAATTTATATGCACTGCATTTAAAATGAAATGAAACATAACTCAATATTTTTTACTTTTATTTTTGATGCATTCTCAAGCTTGCAATAAATTTAACGAGAATGTCAATCCACATTTAAATGGGTGGCAAAGCTCCTCAGGTTCATAGGCACACCAACAGAAAGGGAAGTGGCTGCTATTTTCATATAAGCCCAGTGAAGTCCAAACATACAAAAACCTATTTTATTGTTGCAATTTTTATGACGTCGTATTATGTTAATCATAAATTGTCATCTTGTCATTGCGAACTCATCTTCTCCAAAACTAAACAAAAAGACTGCCACAGTTTTGCCTTCCCTATAATGATGAGAAATATGTAAACACATGCCAAAAGACAAGAACAAAACTAAAGTTGCAAAGGTGGTGATAAATCCTTATCGTAAAAACATTATAGGAAACCAATAGTGAGTCACAGTCTATCCAAAGATGATAACATCATACCCTAGCCCCTAGAATGAGCAAGCTTATGATTTTGATAAACACCACCACAGCCAACAAGACCAGGGTATATGCTTAGATAAACCCTTGGTACTAACTTTAATCCAATCTATATTGGGAGAGCGGGAAATAACAGCAATAACCTTAGAATCTTTTTCAAGCTTCAAGTCAAGGCTAGCCCTGAGCACATATGAGAGATGTGACCGTCTCGGACCCTCAAAATTTGGGGTCTCAAATTTTACGAATTTTCAATTTTTTTTTATAAATATATAATTAATGTTTCGAATAATATGCAAAAACTTAAATTAGCTTTTATGGTTGAGGGGCCTCTAGTTTGTGGTTTCCAACCCAAATTCAACTCTTCAATGCCATCATTTTTGTTTCTCCTTTTTGTTGAAATAAAGGAAAGGATACTTATGGAAGTTGCTTTTGTGACTTGGTTACCAAGCGTGCTACTATTTTTGTTGATACAATATTTTCAACAAATATTTGTAAGATATAAAGGGCCTCACAACTTATAAATTGATGTTTTATGAGTTTTTCGTTATGTATAGATAAATTTTGTTTATGAGTTCTAATGATTTTTTTTTTCTGTTATCATTAAATGAATGCCTTTGTCTTTTATAAATATATTTGTCTTATGATATTATTTTTTTTTTATTTTTTTAATGAAATTATTATGCACACACAAAAAATATGATAAAATAGGTTATATATATATAGTTTTAAAAAAATTATTTATATGAATAAAGGGCCATTTTAATTTTTTGCATTGGGTCTCTAAAATAGGGGGCGCTCTTCAAGTGAATGCCAAGACAAGAGAAAGCAGCCGACTTTTGATTAATTAGAAAAACGAAAAAAAACTATGTGCTAAGAATACATCGAATAATGGCACGAACCGGAGTGACATAATTAGTGTTCTCAAATTTAAATTTATTCTTCAAGTCCAGATCACATGAATAATGAACAGACAAGCAAGCATCCAAATGTTTTTCAATTAAGAAGAAAAAGATTTGCGAGATATACTGGTCCAAAAATCATTCCAGCAGCCACCAATTGGAGTAGAGATATTAAAAACATTAGTCACCTAATTCCAAAGAAGTTAAGCAAAAGGGCAAGAACAGAAAAGGTGATAAGCCCACTCTTCACAGTTAAAAAACCACAAATTTGCAATTTGTACTCCATAGGAAGCTTATCAAGGAAAATTCTCCAAACGATAATAGAAAATTGTGAAATTGTGAGAATCGTAGGAAATAGCACAAAAAAGTTTAAGTTTTGAAAGTAGCATCGAAATTGTAAATTGCGATTTTTAGCACCATTAGTTTCCATGTAAACTATTTTCTTTTGGACGAATTAGTTTACGTGTGAATTAGTTTAAAGATGACCAAATAGATTTACCCCAAAGCTGCTTAGGATTGTTTCCTTGCAAAAATCATACATGTTCTTTAAAGTAAGCAGACCAATCCTGAGCGCTCACAAACTAGACAATTATATATATTCATGTCCGGAAGAATTACCCTGTTAATCTCTGTTGAAAAGATTGGAAAAGCAACACGAAACAATTATGAATCTCATCCAACACTTTAGAGCAAATACTATTGCGACATCCTGATTTTAGACGAAAAATTGAACTTGAATAAAAGGTTTGTTTTATTTTATTTTTAATTTTTTTTTATCTCTTTGGGTTGTTTTGGAAATTAAGAGGATAGATTATTATCTCTACCCATATATATCGTTATTTTAAATTTTAAATACTGAAGATAAGTATTTTGTTGAAATGAGACTTGCAGAAGGAGTAAAACTTCGATTGTTATATGCTTTATTACGTACATTATGTACTAGATAATCAGAAAATTGATATGAATATATATATATATATATAGCATATACTTTGTGTTCCTCTCCAACAGTTTAATTTATTTTCTTAGTGCTTCAGAGATCAATGGATTTCAAGATTTTCAGTAGAGATAAATGTTAATAAACTTTATGTCATAGGTTTTATTAAGTTTTGATCTGTGAATTAAAGCATGAACGGTGTTAGATATACGGAGGGATTGATTTAAAATATACTTTATGAAAGAAGTTAAACAAATTTAATTTTAATATTTTTGGAATTAAGAGCAGCTGAAATATTTAATTTTTGTAAAACAGTCAAATTCGAATAATTATTTGAGTTAGTTTTACTTTTCAGAAAAATTATGAAATTTAATATTTAGATAGATTTATGTGTCTTCTATAACATGAAAGATATCATGATTTTTAGATGAGTATAGAATTTACAAAAAATCTTCTTTGTTATTTTGAATGCATCACACGAGAACTTGTGACATTGTCGGACATGAGCTAACATTTTATATATGGTTATGTTCTTGTTTATTTTATACGGCATTTAGTTCTATTTATTATATTATCTTATATGGTATTCGTTGCAAATATTGAAAATGTTTATTTGTACAATATTGAATATTGGTTTTAAGATTACGATTACATAACTGAGTTGATGGCTCACGCCTTGATTCAACCATTTTTGTAGAGTATATTATGTTTTAAGGGCGATACATATTTAGTATTAGGAGTTGCTTGATTGTTGAAGCTTTGGTGCTAGTTTAATATTAGTTCAGAGAAATTTTTTTTTTTCTTTATTTAACTTTGGAATTTGTAAGAATTGAAAGTTTAGTAGATACACTATATTTCGTTTCCAAATATTTAGTTCTAGAACTTTCTTTTTGAGATTATTTTTGGATATTTTGTTTACTACTTTGATTATTTAAGTTAAATCTCTTTGGAGAGTTTTTGTATTCCAAAATTTACTTTAACTGTAACATTCTATTTCTTTGCATATTGGATTTGCCATTGACAATGATGACATCAATGAAATCCTAAATTGCGATATCTAACAATTTTTCTTGCTAGAACAAAATGAACTAGCCATTACCCAAATCCACTTACATCCCCCTCGAACATGTGAAAAAACCTCCTTAATGCCAATCCAAATAGGAAAAGCACGATGACTCCAACCATCTTCTTATAAAAAAAAAAAAAAAAAAAAAGGTCCAAGGATAATCTAAAAACCTTTTCAAGCCAAATTAAGAAAGGCTGCCTAATTTAATATCTTAAAAATCTAAGACTCAATCCTCCATTCTCCTTTGAAAATTAAATCATTCGCCAGAAAAGAGTAATCAACTTCCACGAGTTATCATCACAATGTGAAGATTGAATTTAGAATTGTGGCCTACACAAACGCATCTAGGGTCAAGCTTCCCAATCAGCTCGCGGGGATTGAATTAGAAGTGTTGCAAAAAATTAAAGGTTTTCTATCTCTTATGTAAAGTTGATTAAGAATGTTTTTATGTGTGCCCGTGAGATATCATAAATACCCATATATGTGAAGGTTTCATGTGGAGAGATACATTCCATTTGTAAACATTTCTTTGTAGTGGAAAGAGTGTTGGGGCACTTTGCAAATATAGGAATTTCCCAACCACGTAAAAAATCTCGTCTGTCTTTATTTATCTTCGTATTTGCTTTGCTTAATTTCCATTTTTATCTTAATGGTTACTATCACCAAACCAAAGAATTCAAATGTTTTATAATCAAACACGACCGTTTGAAAAAGAAGAAACTGTAAAGAAATAAAGATCTGATTAATTGAACCTAGCCTGCAATGGAGAGAAGTTTGCCACATATGAAAAGTTTGAGAATCTCAGATAAGCCAATTAATTGTTGCATAAATGCTAAATTGATCACTTTTAATATGTAAATATATATAATGTTTTTATAATCAGATATATCTAATTTTAAAAAGTAAGAATTAATTAATCAATTTTATCTATTGCATTTGAATTAAATAGAAGAAAAAATTTGTTTTAAGAGAGATAATATAATGAATAAATTTGATTGGTTAGTCTTTAACTTTTAAAATCAGTTATATCTGATTCTAAAAGCCTAATATATATTCATTCTAATTTAGAAACAAATAATAACTAATTAAAGAATCAAGATATACTCATTATAGTTATGAACATATTCTTTGAATAAGATGGCTGTTTATTATTTACTGTTAAAAACACATTCATTGATATGTAGTTGGAAAGAAAAGTACTGTAAAATGCTTCTCAATTAATTTGCTTATATATGCCTTCATAGTCTTAAAAATAGCATGGCTAATGTATCACAAGACCTTTGTGCGGCATGGTATAATATTTCAAGCTATAAGTCTAGTACACAACAATATCGATTGGAATATTACTTGAGCCAAATCCAATATGACATTGCAATAATATCAATTGGAATATCCCAAAACTTCACAACATTTAAATATCGGTCTGTCGTCACTTGTTATTATATCATAAAGAGTACAAAATCATGAAAGCCTTCAGAATTGATGAAAAGACTCAATATCTCAAAATTGGAAACAGTTAATTACAACTTGGGAATTGGCCACACCAATCCAGAATAGGGTGGTTTTCTTCATGTAATCATAGGAGTGATTTTATATACCAAAACAATGGTCTCTTGAGTCTCCAAGTCCATGAACTATGAAGCTAAAATAGAGCATTCAATGAGATGCAAAATGAGATGATGATAACAAAGTTAGCCATTTTGGTATCATAAGCCAACAACTCTCTACATGTGAATGATAAGAACATTAAGGGTGTGTTTGATACGTTTTTAAAATAACGTTTTTAAAAAATATTTTCAAAAACGAAAAACATGTTTTGAAAACGACGTTTTCAAAAATAATAATGCGTTTGATAGTATTTTTAAAAATATATTTCGAAAACGAAAATGATGAAAAGTTATTTATTACTATTTTTAAAAATAGGTAAAAACTGAAAATGTGTTTAGATAAAAACCATTTTAAAAAATGACGATGTGACTAATAGAGATAAGTGTTTTTACTTTTTTGAATTTTACTGTACAAAAGAAAATAATTTTTGAAAATGATAGGAAACGATTTTTTTTTTTTTTTACTTTTATCTTAAGTTTCATAGTATATTTTGGAAAACATGTTTTTCATTTCTAAAAATATGTTTTTGAAAACAATTGATAAATACATTTTCGAGTATTTTTCGTTTTTAAACATGAAAAACAATTTTAAAAAACGGTGTCAAACACCACCTAAGCTTTTCATTTGCCAATGGGATCGACGATTCTAGTGTACACATGATGCCTGCAAAATGCAAAAGTAATCAGAATTTGAAAAAGCTTAACGAATGCTCGGTTTCCAATTTTTTAAATTTAACTATAGAATATCATATTACCCAGGAAGCTTCTCACTGAGCTTCTAAAGGCTGGTGGAGCAGCAATAGCAGATGTCTGCAACAGAACAATTTTTTTTTTCTTTTTAAGTAGTGCACTGAAATACAAAAATGCAACAAAAATAGACTATTTGTGTGCCGGAGACTGAAAGAGGTCGAAATTTTATATGTAAGAGCATCGACAGTCTTTCTACAAATTAACAGGTAAATTCCAAAATCCTCTTTAACTTTGCATGCATGAATGTTTCTCTACCTATATGATAAGTTTTTGTAACAGGCAAGATCAATGATGCATGCTCTACTAGAGCAAGACCAGCTCTGCTTCAGTATTGGAACAACGAGCAAATTTAAAAGAAAGAGTTAAGGCCAACTCAAATATCTCAATGTCATTCCTCATTGAAAAAACTGGATCATATGCATGTAAATGAGCTCTTAATACAGAGGACATTAATCTGGCAAATTCAAACGTCCTCCATTCAGCTCACTGAAACACATGCACCATGTAAAACCATACATCTTTAACTTAATGGCTGCTCACAGATGTCTTATATCTAGGTATCATATCTGACTTAAAGGAACATTACAAATGACAAGTACTGGACAAACTGGAGTTTATCTTCATCTGAATCATCAGCTAAAAATAAAGAACTCCTTCCCTTTGAAGAGAAGAAGATATTAACGGGCACAGTACCAGTCAAAACGTAAATTAAAAAAGAAAAAAAAGAAAAAAGCTCAAGCCCATTTTGAAACGATATGAATCGTAAAAGGATATGGCAAAAAGAAGCGAAACTCAGAAAACAATTAAAATTAGTTTCAGACTCTAGTTTGACAGACGGCAATAAAATTACTCATTTACAATGGCAACACCAGAAAAAAAAAAAAAAATTTATATGATGCTGATATCAAACTGATGGACTATAAATCTGCACCACGAAGAGACATCTTTGGAGACCAATAGAATCTAATTTCACAAATTTATAATCATTTCATTGGTTTACAACATGTTCAAAGTAGCTGACGTGATGGACGAAAGCACAATTTTAAGAACAGAACCCCAAGAACTACCAAAGATGTCAAAAAATTCTAAGTGAAAATGTAAAAAAGAGAAAGAATTCATAGAAACAAGAAGAGTATGAAAGATGAGGTTTACCTGGAAAAAGCTGATTTGGTCTTTTATCTAATTAGAACTCAATGGAACCAGAGGGCAAGTAAAATCAATCTATATATATATACACATGCATGTATATATGTATGTACACATGTATGTATGTATTTCTAACCTTATTTTGTTAAAGGCCCCAGCATTTGACTTGTTTGTCGTCACCAACAGAGAACATATAGGTATGTTTGTTGCTGACAGCAAGGCCTGCAACCAAAAACACATAGTTAATCATCTTGTTCCTGATCATTCAGCTAACAGAAATTGTGCAATGGCTACACAAAACTAACCTCCAAACAAAAAACAGGGCTGAAACAGAAACTAAGAAATTAACAACCACCCAACAGATCTGGCTGATGCAGGACTTCATAAAACAAAATACAGACATGTAAGATTCCTAAATTCACAAAATCAGAAACAATATCGAAGGAAGCTTAATAACCATGATACCACATAATCAAAGAAACTCTCACAAGAACCAACAGGAAATTAATAGGCTTTCGAAATGAAAATTAAGGCTTATACCTTAATTGTGCGATCTGCAAATTACAATAGCTTTCTATAAGAGATAATAGATAAAACCATCCCTGGACTGAAGCAGAAGGATCATCTAAAAGCCGAATCAAGGGATTAATTATCGTTTCACTCATAAAAGAACCTGCACTCAAATTCTGAATGATATCTGGTCAGAATGCATTTGTGCAAACTTTATATATATCTATATGTATGTATGTATATATGTATATACATTGCAGACCTTGATTGATCGAGATACATTTCTTAGGCAAATACAAGCTGCAGTGCGCACATGTTTGATCTTTAATCCTTGCAACCCAATTTTCAATCTGTGAAACAAGTAGAGGAATTGAAAATATTTCTATTCATAATCGCATGGAGAGGATGGAATTCAGGTACCAGCTTTTGATATATTCAACATACCTCTACATAACAAGCACAAAATCGAGAGAGAATCAAAATCTCTTTCACTTGAAATTGTTCCAATGGAGGCTCCTTTGGAGGTTGACCCTCTTACAGTAGTGCCTCCTGAGCAAAATCAAAATGAGAAGCATTTGGCGAATTGTAAACAACATGGATTGCAACATCTAAACTGTTTAAAATTTCCTTTGAACACTCCTCAAAATTTGACTTACAAAATATGTAGTTAAATCACCAATCAAACATATTTAAATTTCCTCATATGATATGTAGTATAAATATAATTTTTGAAAATTATGTATTTAAATCACCAATCAACACCCTATACTAGAAAAGTATATTAATAAGTTAGTAGCTAATTATTAACAATAAAAGAGAATATACAAGTAATATATTATCTTTCTTTTATATAGATCTTACATTTCTTGATAACTATAATATTTGAATTTTTCTTGTGCCCCTAGGAAAGATTAAAAACAAGTAATTAATTTCATCACTGTATTAATGTATTAAGAGCACATACCCGTGGTTGTTGAGGGCTTATGTGATATTTTGGTAAATTGTTAATCTGATTGTGGAAGCCTTGAATTTGCTGAGTGTGAAAGGTTTGGTGTTTTGATCGATCATGTAAAATATTTTATAAAAATTTGAAATAAAAATAAAAAATTTCCCCGTGTTTCCGCTGTTTTAGAAAAGGTTTAAGAAAGAATATGGCTTAGTTCTGCGGGAATCCTTTAGTTGAGCGTAAGGGCTAACTGGAGGGTCACCGTAGGGTGCCAGCAGATCGCCTTAGGGAAGGGGTCTGTCAGATCATGCAAGTCTCCTTTTGCTTCATAAAAGATAGAGGTGGGAAAGGGTCGAGTTAGATCGGTTTTGACCAAAAATGACGAAAAATTGATCAATTTTTCATTATGAAAATAGATATGACCCAATGGTTTGTTTGGTTTGATTCGATTGTTTGCATCGATTTAGCAATTTATCACCTACTGAAGCCAAAATAACACATATTTGATAGAAGTTCAATACACAACTCAACAATAGCCAACAAAATCAGCTTAAAATTAGACGAAACTTCAAAGAATAGTCAACCAAATCGCCAACAACATTCAAAACCAATTCCAATCAAAATCCTACCAAATCTTAATAGCAACAAAAAAAATTACATGGCACAAAATAAAAAAAACCAATATGGAACTTCTAGAAGAGATAAAATTTACACAATGAGTTGATGAGAGATGACAAATGAAGGCAATCAACAACAACGATAGTGACAAGAAGAGACAAGATGAAGAGAGAGTTGAAAGGAGAGAAGATTGGCGATGATTACCTAAATGACAATGACAAAAGAAAAGAGCGGCGAGAGGAAGGCCGTGAAGGTTTGAGAAGTGACAACATTAAGAGACTACTAGGGTTATAAAAGTTTGCCTTGTGTATATAAATATATACATTTTTTTTTTTAAATTTTTTTAAAAATCGTATAAGGTCGGTTTTGATTTAATTTATTTTAAAACCGACTCTAGTTGGTTTTTATAAACCAAAACTGACTCAATTCATTCTCAAAATAAAAATTGACTTCTTTATTTTCTCGTCTTGGTTTGGTTGAGTGAGGGTATTGATCTTGGTCTTTTTGTCCACCCCTAATAATATATATGAAATATATTGAAACGAACAAGAAAAACAAAAATATTGTACCTATATTAATTCTTCATTCATATGCTTAAACAATTGTTTAATCTTATGAGAAAAAATTGAGAAGAAAAAAAAAAAAGAAATATAAAACATAAGTTATGGGACAAGATAAGAGAAAAGATAGAGGCAAAGGAGAGAAAACTTGTTTTGATGAGCAATGTTTGAAAGGAAAATCCAATATATATATTGCCGTTAGAGTCTATCATCATTAATGAAGGAGATATGAGTGAATCTTCTCCAATTTACTTAGTCAAGTGTCAGATTTTGGAAATTAAAAGGTCCTTGTATATAAGGATGTCAATAGGTTAAGTTTGGGCTATGATTACCAATCCTTAACCCTAACAAAAATATATAGCCCTAATGGAAACTTGTGTCAATCTCGACAATTGTAAGTTGGGGAATTTTCAGGGTGGAGCAAGGTGACCCTATCCCTGCCCACACCACTTATACCATGAGGACACCTTTACTACCATTTTTTTTTCCTAATGGATGTAACATAATTTGTTTATGTTCAATATATTATTTTTTTTACAAAAGAAAATTTAAAATTATATTGTAACTAACTCAATACTAGTGCACAAAATGTAGTTTAAATGTCAATAGTTGATTGTGAAATGAGATCTATATATGGACATAATAAATATGGAATGATACAAAGGTATATTGCAAAATTTATGAACGCAACTATAAGTTATATGTAAAATGTTGTTAAAATCATTATATATGAAGTTTAGCAATTTGGATATCACATTTTCACGTGACAATTGTATTACATTCGTTCAATTAGAAAATGATCTTATAAAGATTTTCGTAAATTTAACTTTTTTCTTATTTTAATAAACGATTTTAAAGTTTCCAATTAAAGTGATGTTGTATTTATAAACCCGATCTCCCGGTGTAAGTATCACTCTAACTCTAACCATTGTCAAATAATAGGAGCCCATTAGGAAGAGTGATGAATGAAACAAAAAATAAAAATAAAAATAAAAAAGAAACTACTTATATGTGTGAGTTAATTTAATCTACTCTTTTCTTCAACATTTGAGGAAAGGAATTGTTCGACTTTTATTTAAGGGAGACATATGGTAATTTAGTAGGACTTAAAGAGAAATTTTTTTTGTAAGTTAGAAGAAGTTACAAGCTTAAAGGTACAATTTATATGCATTACACTAAAAATGAAATGAAACATAACTCAATATTTTCTTGACTTTGATTTTTGATGTATTCTGAAACTTGCAATAATTTTAATAAGAATGCCAATCCTCATTTAAGTAGGTGGCAGAGGTCCTCAGCTTTATAGGGATATCAACAAAAAGGGGAGTGGTCCATTTTCATATAAGCTCAGTGTGGTCCAAACATATCAAAGCCCATTTTATTGTTGCAATTTATATTATATTAATGGTAAATTGTCATCTTGTCACCATGAACTCATTTCCTCCAAGACTAAAAAAAAAAGAATAAAAAAAAGAATAAAAAAAGGTCCAAATGAGAATCTAAAAACTATTTCAAGCCAAATTAAGAAGGGCTGCCTAATTTAATATCTTAAAAATCTAAGACCCAATCCTCCATTCTCCTTTGAAAATTAAATCATTCTCCAGGAAAGAGTAATCGACTTCCACGAGTTACCATTGCAATGTGAAGATTGAATTTAGAATTGTGGCCTACGCAAACGCATCTAGGGTCAAGCTTCCCAGTCAGCTCGCGGGGATTGAATTAGAAGTACTGTTGCAAAAAATTAAAGGTTTTCTATCTCTTATGTAAAGTTGATTAAGAATGTTTTTATGTGTGCCCATGAGATGTCATAAATACCCATATATGTGAAGGTTTTGTGTGGAGAGAGACGTTCCGTTTGTAAACATTTCTTTGTAGTGAAAAGAGTGTTGGGGCACTTTGCAAATGTAGGGATTTCCCAACCACGTAAAAAATCTCGTCTGTCTTTATTTATCTTCGTATTTGCTTTGCTTAATTTCCGTTTTCATCTTAATAGTTACTGTCACCAAGCCAAAGAATTCAAATGTTTTATAATCAAACACGACCATTTGAAAAAGGAGAAACCGTAGAGAAATAAAGATTTGATGAATTGAACCTAGCCTGCAATGGAGAGAAGTTTGCCACATATGAAAAGTTTGAGAATCTCAGATAAGCCAATTAATTGTTGCATAAATGCTAAATTGATCACTTTTTATAAGTAAATATAGATAATGTTTTTATAATCAGATATATCTAATTTTAAAAAGTAAGAATTAATTAATCAATTTTATCTATTGCATTTGAATTAAATAGAAGAAAAAATTTGTTTTAAGAGAGATAATACAATGGATAAATTTGATTGGTTAGTCTTTACTTTTTAAAATAAGTTATATCTGATTCTAAAAGCCTAATATATATTCATTCTAATTTAGAAACAAATAATAACTAATTAAAGAATCAAGATATACTCATTATAGTTATGAACATATTCTTTGAATAAGATGGCTGTTTATTATTTACTGTTAAAAACACATTCATTGATATGTAGTTGGAAAGAAAAGTACTGTAAAATGCTTCTCAATTAATTTGCTTATATATGCCTTCATAGTCTTAAAAATAGCATGGCTAATGTATCACAAGACCTTTGTGCGGCATGGTATAATATTTCAAGCTATAAGTCTAGTACACAACAATATCGATTGGAATATTACTTGAGCCAAATCCAATATGACATTGCAATAATATCAATTGGAATATCCCAAAACTTCACAACATTTAAATATCGGTCTGTCGTCACTTGTTATTAGATCATAAAGAGTACAAAATCATGAAAGCCTTCAGAATTGATGAAAAGACTCAATATCTCAAAATTGGAAACAGTTAATTACAACTTGGGAATTGGCTACACCAATCCAGAATAGGGTGGTTTTCTTCATGTAATCATAGGAGTGATTTTATATACCAAAACAACAGTCTCTTGAGTCTCCAAGTCCATGAACTATGAAGCTAAAATAGAGCATTCAATGAGATGCGAAATGAGACGATGATAACAAAGTTAGCCATTTTGGTATCATATGCCAACAACTCTCTGCATGTGAATGATAAGAACATTAAGGGTGTGTTTGATACCTTTTTGAAAAAAATTTTCAAAAACGAAAAACATATTTTGAAAATGACGTTTTCAAAAATAATAATGCGTTTGGTAGTATTTTTAAAAATATATTTTGAAAACGAAAATGATGAAAAGTTATTTAGTATTATTTTTAAAAATAGGTAAAAACTGAAAATGTGTTTAGATGAAAATCATTTTTAAAAATGACGATGTGACTAATAGAGATAAATGTTTTTATTTTTTTGAATTTTACTGAACAAAAGAAAATAATTTTTGAAAATGATAGAAGACGATTTTTTTTTTTATACTTTTATCTTAAGTTTCATAGTATATTTTTGAAAACATGTTTTTTATTTCTAAAAATATGTTTTTGAAAACAATTGACAAACACATTTTCGAGCATTTTTCGTTCTTAAAAATGAAAAACAATTTTAAAAAACGGTGTCAAACACCACCTAAACTTTTCATTTGCCAATGGGATCGACGATTCTAGTGTACACATGATGCCTGCAAAATGCAAAAGTAATCAGAATTTGAAAAAGCTTAACGAATGCTCGGTTTCCAATTTTTTAAATTTAACTATAGAATATCATATTACCCAGGAAGCTTCTCACTGAGCTTCTAAAGGCTGGTGGAGCAGCAATAGCAGATATCTGCAACAGAACAATTTTTTTTTTTTTTTTTTTTTTTTAAGTAGTGCACTGAAATACAAAAATGCAACAAAAATAGACTATTTGTGTGCCGGAGACTGAAAGAGGTCGAAATTTTATATGTAAGAGCATCAACAGTCTTTCTACAAATTAACTGGTAAATTCCAAAATCCTCTTTAACTTTGCATGCATGAATGTTTCTCTACCTATATGATAAGTTTTTGTAACAGGCAAGATCAATGATGCATGCTCTACTAGAGCAAGACCAGCTCTGCTTCAGTATAGGAACAACGAGCAAATTTAAAAGAAAGCAACAGTTAAGGCCAACTCAAATATCTCAATGTCTTACTCATTGAAAAAACTGGATCATATGCATGTAAATAAGCTCTTAATACAGAGGACATTAATCTGGCAATTTCAAACTTCCTCCTTTCAGCTCACTGAAACACATGCACCATGTAAAACCATACATCTTTAACTTAATGGCTGCTCACAGATGTCTTATATCTAGGTATCATATCTGACTTAAAGGAACATCACAAATGACAAGCACTGGACAAACTGGAGTTATCTTCATCTGAATTATCAGCTAAAAATAAAGAACTCCTTCCCTTTGAAGATAAGAAGATATTAACGGGGCACATCACCAGTCAAAACGTAAATTTAAAAAAAAATAAAGTTGAAAAAAGTTCAGGCCTATTTTCAAAAGATATGAACCGTAAAAAGATAGAGCAAAAAGAAGCAAAGATCAGAAAACAATTAAAATTTGACAGTCGGCAATAAAATTACTCATTTACAATGGCAACACAAAAAAAAAAAAATTATATGATGCTGATATCAGACTGATGACTATTAATCTGTGCCATGAAGAGACATCTTTGAAGACCAACAGAATCTAATTTCACAAATTTATAATCATTTCATGGGTTTACAACATGTTCAATTAGCTGACGTGATGGACGAAAGCACAATTTTAAGAACAGAGCCCCAAGAACTACCAAAGATGTCAAAAAGTTCTAAGTGAAAATGGAAAAAAGAGAAAGAATTTATAGAAACAAGAAGAGTATGAAAGATGAGGTTTACCTGGAAAAAGCTGATTTGGTCTTTTATCTAATTAGAACTCAATGGAACCAGATGGCAAGTAAAATCAATCTATATATATAGATTGATGTATGTATGGATGTATGTATGTATGTATGTATGTATGTATGTATTTCTAACCTTATTTTGTTAAAGGTCCCAGCATTTGACTTGTTTGTCGTCACCAACAGAGGAAATATAGGTATGTTTGTAGCTGACAGCAAGGCCTGCAACCAAAAACACATAGTTAACCATCTTATTCCTGATCATTCAGCTGACAGAAATTGTGCAATGGCTGTTCAAAACTAACCTCCAATCAAAAAACAGGGCTGAAACAGAAACTAAGAAATTAACAACCCCCCAAGAGATCTGGCTGATACAGGACTTCATAAAACAAAATACCGACATATAAGATTTCCTAAATTCACAAAAACAGAAACAATATTGAAGGAAGCTTAATAACCATGATACCACATAATCAAAGAAACTCACAAGAACCAACAGGAAATCAAAAGGCTTTCGAAATGAAAATTAAGGCTTATACCTTAATTGTGCGATCTGCAAATTACAATAGCTTTCTATAAGAGATAATAGATAAAACCATCCCTGGACTGAAGCAGAAGGATCATCTAAAAGCCGAATCAAGGGACTAATTATCGTTTCACTCATAAAAGAACCTGCACTCAAATTCTGAATGATATCTTGTCAGAATGAATTTATGCAAACTTTATATATATATGTATGTATGTATATATGTATATATATTGCACACCTTGATTGATCGAGATACATTTCTTAGGCAAATACAAGCTGCAGTGCACACATGTTTGATCTTTAATCCTTGCAACCCAATTTTCAATCTGTGAAACAAGTAGAGGAATTGAAAATATTTCTATTCATAATCGCATGGAGAGGATGGAATTCAGGTACCAGCTTTTGATATATTCAACATACCTCTGCATGACAAGCACAAAATCGAGAGAGAATCAAAATCTCTTTCACTTGAAATTGTTCCAATGGAGGCTCCTTTGGAGGTTGACCCTCTTACAGTAGTGCCTCCTGAGCAAAATCAAAATGAGAAGCATTTGGCGAATTGTAAACAATATGGATTGCAACATCTAAACTGTAAAATTTCCTTTGAATGCTCCTCAAAATTTGACTTATAAAATATATGGTTAAATCACCAATCAAACATATTTAAATTTCCTCATATGATATGTAGTATAAATATAATTTTTGAAAATTAAGTATTTAAATCACCAATCAACACCCTCTACTAGAAAACCATATTAATAATTTAGTAGCTAATTATTAATAATAAAAGAGAATATACAAGTAATATATTATCTTTCCTTTATATAGATCTAAGATTTCTTGATAACTATAATATTTGAATTTTTCTTTTGCACCTAAGAAAGATGAAAAACAAGTAATTAATTTCATCACTGTATTAATGTATTAAGAGCACATACCCGTGGTTGTTGAGGGCTTATGTAAAATTCTGGTAAATTGTTAATCTGATTGTGGAAGCCTTGAATTTGCTGAGTGTGAAAGGTTTGGTCTTTTGATCGATCATGCAAGTCTCCTTTTGCTTCATAAAAGATAGAGGTGGGAAAGGGTCGAGTCAGATTGGTTTTGACCAAAAATGACGAAAAATTGATCTTTTTTTCATTATGAAAATAGATATGCCCAATGTTGAGATAAAAACTGCCTTGACTAAAACATAGTCCGTTTGGTTCAATTCAATTTTTTTCATCAATTTAGTAATTCATCACCAACTGAAGCCAAAATAACACATATTTGATCGAAGTTCAATACACAACTCAACAAAAGCCAACAAGATCAGCTTAAAATTAGACAAACCTTCAAAGAATAGTCAACCAAATCGCCAACAACAATCAAAACCAATTCCAATCAAAATCCTACCAAATCTTAACAACAACAAAAAAAATTACATAGCACAAAATAAAATAAACCAATATGGAACTTCTAGAAGAGATAAAATTTACACAATGAGTTGATGAGAGATGACAAATGAAGGCAATCAACAACAACGATAGTGACAAGAAGAGACAAGATGAAGAGAGAGTTGAAAGGAGAGGAGATTGGCGAAGATTAGCTAAATGACAATGACAAAAGAAAAGAGCAGCGAGAGGGAGGCTGTGAAGGTCTGAGAAGTGAGAACATTGAGAGACTACTAGGGTGATAAAAGTTTGCCTTATATATATAAATATACAAATATATATATATATATTATTATTTTTAATTTTTTAAAAAATCGTATTAGGTCGATTTTGATTTAATTTACTTTAAAACCGACTCTGGTGGGTTTTTATAAACCAAAACCGACTCAATTCATTCTCAAAATAAAAATTGACTTCTTTATTTTCTCATCTTGGTTTGGTTGAGTGGGGGTATTGATCTTGGTCTTTGTCCACCCCTAATAACATATATGAAATATATTGAAATGCACAAGAAAAACAAAAATATTGTACCTATATTAATTCTTCATTCATATGCTTAAATAATTGTTTAATCTTATGAGAAAAAATTGAGAAGAAGAAAAATAGGAAATATAAAACATAAGTTATGGGACAAGATAAGGGAAAAGATAGAGGCAAAGGAGAGAACTTGCTTTGGTGAGCAATGTTTGAAAGAAAAATCCAATATAGATATTGCCGTTAGAGTCTATCATCATTAATGAAGGAGATACGAGTGGATCTTCTCCAATTTACTTAGTCAAGTGGTAGATTTTAGAAATTAAAAGGTCCTTGTATATAGAGATGTCAATAGGTTAAGTTTGGGGTATGATTACCACTCCTCAACCCTAACAAAAATATATAGCCTTAATGCAAACTTGTGCCAATCTCGACAATTGTAAGTTGGAGAATTTTCAGGGCAGAGCAAGGTGACCCTATCCCTACCCACACCACTTATACCATGAGGACACACCTTTACTACCATTTTTTTTTTCTAATGGATGTAACATAATTTGTTTATGTTCAATATATTACTTTTTTTACAAAAGAAATTTTTAAAATTATGTTGTAACTAACTCAATACTAGTGCACAAAATGTAGTTTAAATGTCAATAGTTGCATTGTGAAATGAGATCTATATATGGACATAATAAATAAGGAATGATACAAAGGTATATTGTAAAATTTATGAATGCAACTATAAGTTATATGTAAAATGTTGTTAAAATCATTATATATGAAATTTAGCGATTTGGATATCACATTTTCACGTGACAATTGTATTACATTCGTTCAATTAGAAAATTATCTTATAAAGATTTTCTTAAATTTAAGTTTTTTCTTATTTTAATAAACGATTTTAAAGTTTCTAATTAAAGTGATATTGCATTTATAAACCCGATCTCCCAGTGTAAGTATCACTCTAACTCTAACCATTGTCAAATAATAGAAGCCCATTAGGAAGAGTGATCAATGAAACAAAAAATAAAAATAAAAAAGAAACTACTTATATGTGTGAGTTAATTTAATCTACTCTTTTCTTCAACATTTGGGGAAAGTAATTGTTCGACTTTTATTTAAGGGAGACATATGGTAATTTAGTAGGACTTAAAGGGAAATTTTTTTTATAAGTTAGGAGAAGTTACAAGCTTAAAGGTACAATTTATATGCATTACACTAAAAATGAAATGAAACATAACTCAATATTTTTTTGCCTTTGATTTTTGATGTATTCTGAAACTTGCAATAATTTTAATAAGAATGCCAATCCTCATTTAAGTAGGTGGCAGAGGTCCTCAGCTTTATAGGGATATCAACAAAAAGGGGAGTGGTCCATTTTCATATAAGCTCAGTGTGGTCCAAACATATCAAAGCCCATTTTATTGTTGCAATTTATATTATATTAATGGTAAATTGTCATCTTGTCACCATGAACTCATTTCCTCCAAGACTAACAAAAAGACTGCCACAGTTTTGCCTTCCTATAAGTATGATAAATATGTGTACGCATGCCAGAAGACAAGAACAAAACTAATTAAATTTGCAAAGAGAGCCATGAGCAGCTAGCATCAGGTTCATATGGAGATTGAGTCTGTTTTTAATGGTGTGGATTTCTCTGAACCAGTTACCAGAGGTAGATTCGAAGAGTTGAACAATGACCTATTCAGCAAGACCATAGGGCCTATTAAGAAGGCCATGGAGGATGCCGGTTTAGAGAAGCGCCAGATTGACGAAACCGTCCTGATTGGTGGAAGCACTAGGATTCCCAAAGTTCAATAGCTTCTTAAGGATTACTTCGATGGGAAGGAGCCCAACTAAGGTGTGAATCTGGATGAGGCTATCGCTTATGGTGCTGTAGTTCAGGGAGGCATCTTAAGCGGAGAGGGTGGCCATGAAACGAAATCTAGTACTTACTTCCCTTGAAAAATATAGCATTATATTATCAATGACGAGACTGGAAGTTAAGTGAATTTACTTCTTTGTTATTTTTGACATGAGTTGTCTGCTGCAATTATGGACCGTTGACATGATTTGTGTGATGCAATTATAGGAATTGATTTTGTAATTATAGGAATCTTTTTAGGGGGGTGTATTCAATCTAAACTTTTAATGACTTTTATAGAATTTAAAAGTTTGGATGTATTCAATATAAACTTTTAAAGACTCTATAAAAGTTATGTGGTATTCAATATAGACTTTTAATGATTTTTAAAAAGTCGATAAAAGTTATGAGATATCTAATCAAAACTTTTGAAGAGTTTATAAAAGTTATGGGGTATTCAAAATGTTAATGACTTTTATGGAATTTTAAATTTTAATAACTTTGAGAGACTTTTATAAACTTTTATGTTAAATTTATAACAATCAAACTCCATAAATTCTCTTTCACTCCCCTCAAAAACTTTTATAGACTTTTGTTATTGATTATAAAAATCAAATATCTTCTCATCCAAAAAAAACAAAAAACAAAACAAAACAAAAACAAAACAAAAAAAAAACAAAACAAAAAAAAACAAAAAAAAAAACGAAAAAAACAAACCTTACAATCTCTTTTATATTTAAATCGCCCCAAATTCAATGATAGTCATAAAAATATTTCACTTATTTTTTTTTAAATACACACAAATATATATATATATATATATCACTCCTACTTTATTGTGAATTATAATGGTCAATATTTTTTTCCTATGTTCAAATTGTTAGCTCTTTAGTTTTTAAATCTTATTAGACCCCTTCTTTTTCTAAGGACATCAATTTATTATTTTGTAGAAGATTTCAAGTTTAAATCTAAGTTGAGGAATTAGATGTTAACAAAATAAATTTAAGAAATGAAACATTTTATAATTTATATTTATATATATAAAATACCCAAAAAAAAAATATCTAGATGGATATTGATTCAAATCATCTTATTATTCTTATGATAAATAGTACAACTATTATTAACGACTGTGTTGTAAACCAATAGATTATCATTTCTTATGTACAAATAATGAAAATAGAACTCACAAATGTATAAATAAAAAATCTTGTCATTTCTTATTTTATGTACTATACTTTTTCATCATTATTGACATGATAAATATAGTTTTATTAACTTAGAAAGTGTATATTATTTTATAAGTTAGTGAAAAGTTAGTCTATAAAAGTATGTAGAAGTCTATAAAAGCCGATAAAAGTTTATAAAAGTCTTTTATAATTTCTTTTAAAAATTTATCAAAGTTAATGAAAGTCTTTTAAAAAAGAGTTTATAAAAGTCTGTGAGAGTCATGAATCTGTAAAGTCATTAAAAGCCTATGAAATTCTACAAAAGTCATTCACTGAAAAAAGTCTATAAAAGTTTTTCAAAATCATGATTGAATACACCCCTCTTAGTTGACAAATTTTGTATATTAATATAGGAATATATAGTTACCTTAGAAAAGATGTAATTGTACCGATATATTTGCTCCAAAAATACAAGAATAATACTGAAAAAACCAAGTTTATAAACACCATTAGTTAATATGGTATCGGAGGTTTCGATCTCAATAGAACTGCTCAAACACGAATTGAATTTCTGATTTTTTTTTTGAAGCTAATACTTGAAAACTAAATGGTCAATCTTGATTCTATTGTCCCAGCTATACCAAACCTCCCAAACACCCAACACCACAAATTATTATCCACCAAGATTCTGTTGCGTTTCCTACTAGTATCATACTGGATGAGACCAATTATCCATTATGGTCTCAACTTATGGAGATGCGCATTAGTGCTTGCAACAAAGCTAGATACCTCACCAAAGAAGCAAAAAAACCTACACCAGAAGATCTTACTTTTGCAATGTGGATTACTGAAAATCAAAGAGTAAAAAGTTGGCTTATTGACTCAATGAGTCTGTTACTGATGTAGGGATTTATTCATCTTTCCACAACCAAGGAAATATGGGAGGTTGTGTCAAAAACCTTTTATGATGGATCAAATGAAACTCGTCTCTTTGAATTGAATAAAAAATCCTTTTCTACCAGACAAGATGGCAGACCATTGTCAACATACTACAATGAACTTGTCGCTATTTTATAAGAGATTGATCACAGGACTACATCTCAGGAAAAAAAGGTTAAAGGAGTGGTTAAGTTACATTCAGCAATAGCTAGGCTTCGAGTTCATATTCTTTTAAGAGGACTCATTCTGAATTTGATCAAGTTCATGGAGAAATCTTACGAAAAGATCCAAAACTAGATTTGGAGGGCATGTATGCATATGTGAGGAGGGAGTACCAATAAAGACAGACAATAGGGGGCTCTCGCCCAATCTTTAAGCACTTGGCTATGCTAGCCAACCAAACTTGACAAGGATTATCATTTGGCTCGGTGAAGAATCGCAATAATCAATCAATTGGGAAATCTAACAATCATATATGTAGTCATTCTGGTGAATCAAGTCATACTAAACAATGATGTTATGAAATCATTGGCTATCCTGAATGGTAGGATTTTTCAAAAAAACCAAGAAAGAAGATTGCAAGGAAAGCTATGGTGACGAACGAAGTCTAATCAAATGTTGAGAACAAATTGTAGCCTACGGCAAACGTTGCTCACTTAGGTCTTGTTGGTAAGGCAAATATATTTTTTGCAACTTCTAAGAAAGGTACTTGAATTATTGATTCAGGTGCATCCGATCATATGATTAGAGACTCTGGTCAGTTACAATCTATTCATTCATTTTCCCAATCTGTTATATCTACACCTAATGGTAGTACCTCTCTTATTATTGGAGAAGGATCTAAAATCTTGGCTAAAACTCTCACATTATATTCAATCTTGATTGTCCCATCTCTTAAACATAACCTTTTATCGGTCGGCCAAATTACCTTTACACTTGCTTGCACTATAACTTTCTAGCCTTCATTTTGTGTTTCTCAAGATATTCTAACTTGGAAGATGTTAGGATTTATGCCCTAAGAGCTTGTAATTTGTAAACATTTAAATAAATAATAAATAAATAAAATTTATTTTATTCAAATTAATGTGCATTTATGAATTGTTTGTTTCATACGAATATCATGTAACATCCATGATTACTTATGTAGTCTCAAATTAAGTATATAAGTGTTATATACAAGAGAATTTAGTTTGAGATTAGTAATTTAAAGAGTCCGTAGAAAGTAAACAAAGCTGGGTACTTTACTTGTGGTAAATCTACAGTTACGGTCCATTTTGTATTTGATACGATGGTCTTATCCAGGATTGTTCATATGGTGATATGAAAATGGAGACACTTATATAATAAAGATTATATAGGATTAGACCATGATAAAAATGAATTTCTTATTAATATCCGTTAAACAAAGAAATTCTTATTTAACGACTAAATGATCATATATGGATTGATCTTAATTTTGAGTGTTTTATGGACTCCTATTTGTTGGGTCATGTATTTTGATTTACATGGGTGAGACTATTATAGATTTACGATCAATAACCTTCGTACTTTGGAGATGTGATTTAATAAGTGGCTGGGAACATTCTACACAATAGTGAAATCCACTCCTTCTTGCAAGAAGTAGATGAGTAGTTCCCTTAAGTGTTGATTCAGGTCTTGAACAATAAGAGCGCTCGACTTTCTGTTTACGAATAAACGGAAAGATAAATTCATAAGTTGTTATGGATATATTGTTCATTAGAGAATCAATGGTACTTAATGGAACAAGATATAATTAGAAAGACATAACAAATTTTAATAACCTAGCTCTAATTATGAACTACTCGTGGAGGATCGAATCATATGAAATGATTAAATCGATAGACACTGAAAATTCAGATTGTGTAAAACATCTACAATTTTGAGAGTGCAACCTTAAGTTTAGTGGAGTAACTCTAAAGTTAATAATAGTGAATTATTAATTAAAGAGTTTAATTAATAATTTCGATATTATTGGAGCTCAAATTGTAGCTCCATTTGATCCCCTTGCTAGCTCACAACCACATAAAGAAACAAGTTGAAGAATATAATTGGATTATCCGATTATTGGTGTACATATAAATTTATGTACATGTTCATAAATTATTTAAATAATTTGATTATTTAAATATTTGTAATTATTTAATTAATGGTTTATTATTTAATTATCTGTAAAGGTCATGGGTTCAATTCTAAATGATGTCATTAAATTAATTATGATTTAGAATCATTTAATTTAATGAAAAATCATTTAATTAAGTAATGAAAATAATAATTTTAATTGGAATAAGATTCCATTTAAATTATATTAAAAGAGTTTTAATTTAATAGAAATTAAATTCTATATTAAATTAAAAGAATAGAATTCTAACCCAATAAGGAATTTGATTCCATATTGGATATGAATTATGTCTTTCAATTTTAATAGGATTTTAAATTCCTTGTTAAAATTGAAGAACCCTAGTTTGCTATTGTAAAAAAGATGTTTTTATGATTGGTGATAGTAGTGGTGGTAGAGAGAATTTTTGGCTACTTGAACAAAAACTTTCCATTGATTAAAAATCACCAAATAACCATTTACTTCAAAGGATCTTCAAAAAGATTGTGCCCATACACAGTTTCTTTTGTGAAGAGTCATAGCAAGGAAGATCAGGTGGTGAAGAATCTACGAATCAAAAGGGATCAATTCAATCTTCATATAAGGTAAGATTCGATCTTATTAATTTAACTATTGAATCGTTATTACTAGCATCGATCGGGTACGTTTTGTTTGAAAATTTTTAAAATTCATATTTCCGCATTTGAATTAAAATCAAAATTTTCCCTTTAGAAGATTCTTGGTTATGGTGTTAAATAAGGCAAACTCTATTACTTGGAATTAACAGAGAATGGAGGACAGAAATTTATTCATGCATATCAAACTAGCATTGAAGAGAAAGCTCGAGCAATTATATGGTTATGGCACCGAAGGTTAGGACATCTTTCTTTTGGATATCTTAAAAAATTGCAACTACATCTTTTTTCAGATTTAAATTATTCAGATTTCCATTGTAATATTTGTGAACTGGGTAAAAGCCACCGTGTTCCTTATTTACCATGTTCGAATAAAAGTTCAGAACCTTTTGCAGTTATACTTTCTGATATATGGGACCTACAAAAATTCCTTCTATTTCTAAAGCTCATTACTTTGTTATATTTATTAATGAATATACAAGAATGACTTGGGTGTCTTTGCTTCACAAAAAAAAGCAATGTTTATATAACATTTCAGGAATTTCATGGTATGGTAGGCACTCAATATCAAAAACAGATTCTTGTTTGGCAAACTAATAATGCCATGGAGTTCATAGATGCATCCCTTGGAAAGTTTCTAAACCAACATGGGATTCAATATCAGACTTTTTACACTTATACTCTACAACAGAATGGCTTGGCAGAAAGGCGGAATAGGCAAATACTGGAAGTTGTTTGCTCCTCTCTCTTTGGCATGAACTTGCTTAGGTTCTTTTGGGGAGAAGTTGTCAAATCTGTTGTATATCTAATCAATTGGTCATCCTTCCCGGTAATAGATTTTCAAACCCCTCAACAAAAGATGTAGTCCTACAAAAAATGTAGTCCTTACTTTCAATTCCTCATCTCCCAAATCTTGAACTTAGAATATTTGGTTGTATTATATATGTTCACATTCCTAAGGCTTTGAAACTAAACTTGATCCACATGCAAAACGATGTGTTTTTGTTGGCTATTAAGATTTTCAGAAAGGATATAGGTGCTATGATCCTCAAATTCAAAAATTACATGTGACTTTGGATGCCTCATTTCGTGAATCAAAATCGTATTATTCAAAGAGAGTTTCACATCTTCTCTTCTGGGGGAGAACTCTAGCAAAAGGAATATGTTACAAGAGGGTATAATAGTGGAGATGAGTGTTTATAACTAGAAGAAGTGAGTGAAAGGCTTGGGAGAAGTGGTCAACATGGTGAACCAAATTTTGACAACATTCATGTGGTGTTATTTCATTCTGAGAATGAGTCATTAATTGAAGAATCAATGAATGCAGAGTTGCTTATGTTAACACCATTAACTGAAGAATCAAGTCAGAATGTTGATCCTTAGGTAATCTTGAATCTCACATCTGATGGGTCCCTTGATCCCCTTGAGAATTTGGCTCCAAGATATCCACAAAGATCGAATAAGGGTACCCAAAAAAATAATATGAACTTTACTCTAAAGCCAATGTTAAGTATCCAATCAATAATTATTTCTTTACTCATAGATTGTCTGAATCGTATGCATTGACTATTAATTAATTGTCCAATATATCTATTCCTAATAGTGTGCAAGATGCTTTGGTAGATCCAAAATGGACTAAAGTAATGAACGGAGAAATGGAGGCCTAGCAAAAGAACTTTACGTGGAAACTTGTTTTATCACCTTGAAGGAAAGAAAACAATCAGATGTAGATAGGTGTTCACCGTGAAACTTAGAGCAAATGGAAGCATTGGCAAATATAAGGCAAGGTTGGTTGCAAGGGGTTATACACAAAAGTATAAGGTGCATTACTAAAAAACTTTTGCACTGGTAGCTGAGCTTGACATAATTCGTATTCTCACATCTACAACAGCAAATTGGGAGTGACCTCTGTATCAATTTGATGTTAAGAATGCTTTTTTCAATGGGAAGTTAGAGGAGGATGTGTACATGAAGCTACCATTGGGTGTGAAATGTAGTTCTTCAAATAGAAACAAAGTTTGTAAATTGAAGAAATTGTTATATGGGCTTAAACAGTTACTTAGAACTTGGTTTGGGAGGTTCTCTTCAGCAATGAAAGCATTTGGTTATAAGCAGAGTAGTTCTGATCATACTTTGTTTATAAAACATGAAGAAGGGAAGGTAACAACTTTAATTGTGAATGTTAATGATATGGTCTTGACAGGAGATGAACCAGAGGAAATGAAGTTGTTGCAGGAATATTTGGTTACTGAGTTCTAAATGAAGAATTTAGGACAACTTAAATATTTCTTAGGAATTGAAATAGCAAGATCAGATCGTAGGATATTTCTTTTACAATGGAAATATGTGCTAGGTCTTTTGACTGAAACTGGAATGCTTGCTTGTAAGCCAGCAGTAACGCCGATGGAAGTAAATCACATGCTTGAAATTTTTCCAAATCAAGTTCCAACGTACATGGGTCGCTATCAACGGTTTGTTGGAAGGTTAATTTATTTATCACATACGAAGCTAGATATATCAAATGTTGTGAGTATCGTATATCAGTTCATGCATATGCCAAGTGAAAAACACATGGATGCAGTATACTAAATCCTAAGATACTTGAAAAGTGCTTCGGGAAAAAGTTTATTATTCTATGGAAATGGTGTCTCTAACATTGAAGGATACATAGATGCCAACAAGGAAGGTTATCAAACAACCATAAAATCCATTTCTGGTTATTTCACTTTTGTGGAAAGTAATTTTGTTACTTAGAGAAGCAAGAAGAGGAAGGTTGTTGCACGATCAAGTACAGAAGTTGAATTCTGAGGAATGGTTTCCTCACTCATATTGTATATGAATTGTTATGGATTAAAAGTGTTCTAAAAGGTTTGGAGATTGAATATACAAAGCCTATGGATCTTCATTGTGATAATAAGAAAGCTATTGAGATTGCTCAAAATCCTGTACAACATGACTGCACCAAACATGTTGAAGTTAATCATTATTTTATCAAGGAGAAGTTAGATCAAAAGATTATATAGTTTCCATTTGTCAAATCAGAAAATCAGTGAGCTGATATACTCACAAAAGCAGTTTCAAGAAAGGTATTCCATGATATAGTTGACAAGTGGGGCATGATCAATATTTATGCTCCAACTTGAGGGGGAATGTTGACATGAGTTGTCTCTACAATTATGGAGTGTTGACATGATTTGTCTGATGCAATTATAGGAATTGATTTTGTAATTATAGGAATCTACTTAGTTGACAAATTTTGCATATTAATATAAAAATATATAGTACCTTAGAAAATGCTTGTTTCCTACTTAATGGTAGAATACCCCAATTTCAGCCAGCATATGATTCCTCAATTTAAGCATATTTCCTTTTCTTCACCAACAGATATTTTTGCATATTTATGATTTGCAGTTTTTAGATGAATGAAATTCTGGAGTATCGAATAAAGTTCAAGATTGACTCTTGAAATGTGCGTGAAATTTTATAGTTGTTTTGTGGTGTTATTAATAGAGTGAGTAAGGGTACTTTAGTTGAGTATCAAAGTTGTGTAGTAGAAGTATGGTGTTAAATCTTTTGTTTGAGAAAATTGAAGCTTATTAGGTTTGAAATTAAGTTATGAAATAGTAAATTTGAACTTGGAGATAACTGAATGAGACTAATGTAAATGTGATATGACATTGATGTCATAGGATATGATCTTGAATGATTTAGTTGTTTCCAAAGAGTATGGATGGAAAATAACAAAAATGTGTAATTAATTGTCCATTGGTGGATATTGATTCGTTATTTGAAAGTTAAGAGGATTACATGAGATGTAAGAATTACATGGAATAATTTATTAAGTTTTGTTTATTGTTACCAGCGATAAAAAGGAAAATGATTATTATCCAAAATAGTTGTAGATATGATTCTTCAGAAGTGTATGGGTGTGATCATTGATTAGATTTTAATTGAAGAGTTTTGTTTAATAGTTGTTTATGTAGGTGTAAATTGTTATGGTTTTTGATCTTGTATATGAGGAAATTTATAGAATATTCTATCAGGGTACGATGATGATTATTGAAAAGTTTTATTGAATAATAGTCTAGGTTGGTGTGAAATGTTGTGGTGTTGAATCATGATCTTATGTATGTGGAAAACTTTGGAGATTAATTGAGAATGAAATTATTATAGTTATTGATGAGGAAACAAAGGCAGCGACTTTAGAATGACAAATCTCACGTTCAGATGATTTGTAAATTTTGAGGATGAAATTTTATAAGAAAAGACTATTTGTAAGGCCCGAATCTTAGTGGACCAAAGAAAATAATTTGAGCCCAAAATGGAACCAAAAAATGAGCCCGATTTAAATGCAAGCCTAAGCAGTAATTCTTGTTGGATTTGTTGAAATTCATTTTATTATTATTAACTTGGTCCAGCTCAAATTTTGTAATAATGTAAGCAATAGGATAAAAGTCCAACATTTGTGAAATACGGTGCCTGTGTCATTAACTGGACAAAATGTCCACAAAACTTATGGAATTTTAACAAGAAAAACAGAATACTCAAAATGAAATGAGAGAGTCAGGTGTGACACAAAAGACAATAATGAGATTGAAGCAGGTAATAGGCTGTCAAAAGCAAAGTCAAGGAAAGGAAAAATAGAAACGCAGAAATATTTTTATAATGACATAAGCAAGAGGACAAAAGTTAAATATTTGTGGAATATGGTGGCCGTGTCTTTAAGTGGGTAAAATGTCCACAAAACTTGTGGAATTTTAATAAGAAAAATAGAATAGCAAAACCACAAAAAAATAGAAACACAGAAATATTTTTATAATGATGTAAGTAATGGGACAAAAGTCACAAATATGGTGGCATTGTCGTTAAGTGGGTAAAATGTCCACAAAACTTGTGGAATTTTAATAAGAAAAATAGAATAGCAAATGTCCACAAAACTTGTGGAATTTTAATAAGAAAGATAGAATAGCAAATGTCCACAAAACTTGTGGAATTTTAATAAGAAAAATAGAATAGCAAAACCGCAAAAAAATAGAAACACAAATATTTTTGTAATGATGTAAGCAATTGGACAAAAGTACAATATTTGTGGAATATGGTGGCGGTGTCATTAAGTGGGCAAAATGTCCACAAAACTTGTGGAATTTTAATAAGAAAAATAGAATAGTCAAAACCACAAAACTTTGGTTTTGATTGTCTTTTGTCTCACACCTGACTCTCTCATTTCATTTTGACTATTCTATATATTTTTTTAATTAAAGTTCCACAACCTTTGGCGACATTTTGTCCACTTGATGACACGACCTTCATATACAAATCAAGAGTTGGCCGATTGAAGAGTGGTGGCTATATATATGTATATATTGAAGAGAAAAAGGACAAACTTTGTGGGTGAGAAAGAAAGATGATAGTGGAAATATTTTAAAACAAAATGAAGGACAAGTATCATGTAGTCAAATGTGATGAGCGAGAATGATGGCAACATTATTTTATAAAAAGGGGCAATTGTCATTTACACAACCTTGATAACTAATTAAGGGCTGTTGTTTAAAGCAAATGAAAAATAAATCAGCTCTTGAATGAGGAACCGGACAGCAGAAAAATGAAAGGGGCAGTGCAGTGAAAAGCCGAGAGAAAAGAAGAAAAAAAAAAAGAGAGAAAAAGAGGGAGGGAGAGAAGAGAAAAAAGGGAAAAAAAATCTGGATGGGTTAATGGAATATTTTTATGCCAGATTTATCAAAATAAGTGATTTATATTTCATTAGGATTTGCAATCCAGAAAATTAGTCAACTTTTCTATAAGTTCTAAATTGAGTTTATATGATTTTAGGATGGATTCAAGTTTATGAGGAATGAGATGAGAACTTGTTTTAGATCAAGATTTGAGCAAAGAAATTTTGTGATTGGATCGTTTTATTTTAAATTGATTTATTTAATTAAAATTATGTAAATTTTTGAGTTTATTATTTACTAGAAATGAATGATTACACCAATTATGTTTTACAATTGAAATGAGAATTTATTACAAATTCGTATATATATATACATATAAGGAATTCCAATTAGAAATTATGTTTTCATATTTGGATTTATTATAAGAAATGTTTAAAATATTTATAGTAATATTATGTTATGTTTTGAGAAAAAAATATTTTTTTAATGATTTTAATCTAAGTATTTATTAAGAATTATTTGTATATTCAGAAAGAGAATTACGTATACATATGAAAATTGTTTGAGATTTGAGAATGAAAATAAAGATGTTTTCATAATACCAAGGTTGTACCCTCCTTTCTAATAGTCAGATAGGCTTCACATGTGTAAGTCTTAGAGAGTCGCCCGACACATGTATGGTAGATGTCTGGGGAGTCATAAAGTTACCCAACACGTGCATGGTCATATGTTATCCTTCGCTCTGCGTGTGTGTTAAGTATCTTTATCATATATGAACAAGCTTCCCTTGATACTAGTTGGTGTAAATTTTTATGTTACAGATGTTTATAGTTTTATTATGAGACTAAGGACCATAGTGTATGAGAGCCATAAGTCTATAGATAGGAGTCCAATGGAAGCTTGAAGTATGGTGGTCAAACCAGAGAAGCCTATATGGTATTCAAAAGAGATTTCAGAAAAGTTTGATTAGATAAACTTATGTTTTATAAACTAGATTGATAATGATTTTTTTATTGTTTTTAGATAAATTTTATACAAATAATAGTTTCAAAATATATTTTATTAAAAATATAATGATGATTCATACAGATGTTACAATTCTATTATGATATAAGAATTATTTATTATTACAAGTAATATGTTACGGTTTATATAGAAATATATATATTTTTAAAAAAAGTTATATCCATTCACTGATGTTAGTACTCACTCTTTTATAAAACCCTTTTTTTCTAATGTATCCACCATAGATTCATGCAGATTCTTGCATATAGTGAGAAGGGCCGCACGATGATGACAAAATGCATTATTATTATTTTTAAATAGAAACATTTTTACATCAATGTATGTTATTTTTACTTAATTAGATTTTGTAAATACGTTTTCAGAATACTTTTACTGATGGAATATCTATATATTTTATGAATATTTTGATTTTTCAGTTTAAGGGTTCAACACAAGTAATACACATCTTTTCGATTTGATTTTTCTGAAGGATTTTAGTAAACTCTGGATTTTAATAAGAAAAGCTTAGTTTTCATAGAATTCTACTAGACTTGAGAGAAAAGTCGGGATGAGTCCCATCATCGATGCGTTATTACTGTTGTTACTGCTGCCTATAATTGGTTTAGTTACCAACTTAATGTTCGAAATGCCTTTCTCCATGGAGATTTACATAAAGTTATCAATCTAGAACCTCCACCTGGTCTTCGTCGATAGAGGGAGAATCTTGTATGTAAGCTCAACAAGTCTATTTATGATCTCAAACAGGCATCAAGAGACTAGTTTTTTACATTCTCGGGTACTATTCAAAAAGCTGGTTATTTACAATTCAAAGCCGACTACTCACTTTTCACTTAAATTTAAGGTACTTCTGTCACGTTTGTTCTCATTTATGTGGATGAAATACTACTACAGGTAAAGATCTTTAAGAAATGGAACGACTTAAAAATTCCTTTTCAAACACTTTCGCATAAAAGATCTTAGTGATTTGAAATATATTCTAGGCATTGAATTTTCATGATCAACGGAAGGAATTTTCATGTCTCAAAGAAAATATGCATTGGATGTCTTAGAAGATTCGAGGCTTCTAGGTACACGACCGGATAGTTTTCCAATGGAACAAAATTTGTAACTCACTCTCACTGATGGGCTTAGTATTGACTGATTCAACCGAATACTAAACATTGGTGGGCAGATTTATCTATCTTATTGTCATAGGGCCAGACATAGTCTACTCGGTTCGCACTTTAAGTCAATTTATGCATGCGCCTAGAAAACCATATTGGGATGCTGCTCTACAGCTTCTTAGATATATTAAAGGTACGTAATGACAAGGTTTGTTGTTTCCTTTTATAAACAACCTTGCTTTCAATGCATATTATGATTTAGATTGAGCAAGTTACAACTTCAAAGGAAGATCAATTACGGGATATTTTTTTTTTCTTAGGGATTCTCTGATTTCATGGAAGTCCAAGAAACAAGCAAATGTGTCTAGATTGTTTGCAGAAGCTGAGTAAATAGCTATGGCAAACACCTGTTTGGAGTTGACATGGCTATAATACATTTTACAAGACTTAAGAGTTTCACAAGCATTTGCTACACCTTTATTTTTTGGCAATCAGGTAGCACTACACATTGTAGCTAACCTCATCTTTCATGAATACACAAAGCACATTGAGATAGACTATCACATTGTCCAAGAAAAACTACAAATGGGATTGATTAGTTCTTCCTACATGCCTACTTGCTTACAGTTAACGGACACTTTTGCAAAAGCTTTGGGAAAGGATCAATATGTCACATTGCGTAGGCAGTTGGGACTTCTTGATGTTCACTCTCCAATTTGACGGGGAGTATTAAGATTAATAGTTTCCCATTTCAGTTTAGGCATGTAATTAGCTAGTCAATTTAGGCATGTAACTGGCTAGTCAATCATGATAATTTAAGCATGTAATTAGCTAGTCAATCACAATATTTTAGGTATGTAATTAGTTAGTCAATCACAATATTTTAGGCATGCAACTAGTTTGCCTTTATTCATGGCTCTATATATATGTATACTTGTAATTCTTCACAATAATCCATTGAAAAATCATTCAACAATTTCTCTCTTTTTTTTTTTCATTATTTTAAAGCTTTATTCTTCAATTTAATGGTTATTTCCATCATTCATCAAGTGATGATATATAATTATTGTTTTTTTTTTTTTTAGCTTTTACATATGCTTTGCATGATGAAGAAGTAATTAGATAGAAATTAACTTCCTCTCTCTGGACTTTTTCAAAGACAATTAACTGAGACTTTCTAGAAATATTATTATAAGCACTAAATTTTAGTTATTGTAAGAACATGCAATAATATTTGATTAAGTTTAATATTGGAATTGGGAGAATTTAGTTTAGAACCACCAGAATGACAGATCACTCATTATATAATTCATTGATGCTCTCTCGAGTCAACCATATTTAGAACTCAGATAAATATTGAAAAACCAACTTGATTTTCACTAAACTACAAAGTCATAGTGCAAATGGGATCACAACAAATTACAATCAATAATACACTATTTGAATTCAAAATATTCTAGGATATTAGACAGGAAATTGTTAGTTGATTGTATTTGAAAAAGTCTAGAGAGATAGGAAGTTGATTCCTTTCTAACTACTCCATTATCCTTAACATTACAAAATTCAAAATTCAATTACTTACTGGTTAAATCAAAACTCCATAAAAGTCGATGAAAGCTTATTAGGTTGTGTTTGGTGCATGGGATTCGGGATGGGATTGGAATTTAAAAATCTCAAACTATTTGAATACCATGTTTGGTGAGCAATTAGGATGAATGAGATTGGGATTCTTGGAATCCCAACCTCCCATCCATTCCCATTCTTTTAGTATTTTTCAATCCCACCCACACCCATGTCATTGGGTGAGATGGGATTGGATTTGATAATTTTTTTTTCTCTCCATTTATCTCTCTCTCACATTTCTTCTCATAGTTCTTCCTCTCACGCTCATGGAAGCTCTCTTCTTCTTCTTCTTCTTCTTCTTCACGCATCTGGTTCTGGGTTTGCCGAACACCAGAACCAGATGCTGGTTCTGGGTTCGTTCGTTGAACCCAGAACTAACATCTGGTTCTGGGTTCGTTCGTTGAACCCAGAACTAACATTTGGTTCTGGGTTCAACGAACCCAGAACCATATCGGTTTTGGGTCGGCGAACCTAGTACCGATCTGGTTCTAGGTTCGTTGACCCAGAACCAGCGACGCGAATCTGGGTTTGTTGACCCAGAACCAGATCGGTTCTGGGTTCACCAACCTTGAACCAGACTTTCAGTCTTTTTTTTTTTTTTTTTGGGTGTTATGATGATTTAATGTTGTTGAAGATGATGTTGTTATATGAGATGATGATGTTGATGAATTGGATTGATAATGATGAATCATGGATTGATGATGTAGAATTGTGGGAGATGATGATATTGATGAAGTGGGTTGATGATGTTGAATTGTGGGAGATGTTTTTTGTTTTTGTTTTTGTTTTTTTGTTTTTAGATTTTTTATAAAATTAATTTTATATAATAAAAAAATTAAATTAATTTATTTCAATCCAATCTCAATCTACACCAAACATGATATGGTATAATGTTTAATCCAATCCCAAGTTTTACCAAACTTGAGATGGTGATTTTCCATTCCAATCCATTCCATTCAAATCCCGCATGCCAAACGTAGCCTTAATGTCTACGAAAAATCTTTTAAATGAATTCTATAGAAGTAGATAAGAATAAAACTATAAACTCTACAAAAGTCACTCAGTTAAAAAAAAAAAAAAAAGTCTATAAAATTATAGATTAAATACATCTTCTAATTTAATTAGATCACTTAAAATTAATTATTATTAAAAAATATAAAATAGTTTCATGGATTTAGGAGGTCATGACACTTGTGGACCCTTTCTTCCACCTCTCTCATTTCTGACCAATCACATCTTATTAATATATTATTAAAACATTGAAAAGGCCAATTGGTTTCCATCTTCCCTACCTTGCACATCATCTTTACTTCTACACATAGACAAATTTCATTAATTGCAAAACAACGACTCACTGGCATGTCTCCACCTCTAGCATATAAATAAGAATACCACCAAATTCTATGAGTCACCTACTACACTTTATTTAGAAATAAATCCACACAATTTAAAAAGTAAAGGTAAGAAACTTCAAATTTTATATTATCTTTTGTTATTTCAAACACAATTCGATATTTTTAATTTGAGCAAATTACATAAACTTTTCTAACTTTATCCATAATTACACTGAACCCTAAACTATTGAGTTAATTACACTCACTTCCCCTCTAACGGTTTAATGTCAGTCAATAACGATAGAAATGAAATGTTCTTTTTGCCCCTACTGTTTTGTCATTAATATCCCATTATTTTATTTTTAAAATAACTAAAATATAAAAAAATAATTAAAGAAACATTAAAAAAAAATTCACCATCTTCTTTATCCATCACCATGTCCTTCTTCATCATCTATCAACCTCACCCTTCTTCATCATCTTTATGATTTCCAAAAATTTCCAAAAATATATTTAAATCATTTCAAAAAATGAAGCTTTCAAATTCAAGCGACAACAACAAACATTGTAATAATTAAAACTAAACACAATAGAAACACAAATTCAACGAATTACTACCAAAAACCCAAAAAATAGATCTTGAAACCCTAATAGATTCAAACCCTCTCATCTACCACTAGCATTGTCCAACGCTTGCAACTGCCGTAGTCCAACAACAAGCCTCCTTGTCAAAACCAACACCACACCTCACCGCCCAGAACTGTCAAGCCAAGGTCTACACTGTCCCTTCCCCCGTCGCTCTAGTCATTAGGGCACTCGACCGCAAGCCGCCACCGTTGCCTATAGTGAAGGTTCTCGATGAAGACAAGTTCCATCAGAGATCGAATGACATCTATTCTGATGGAGCCGATCTCCACCAAGGATGGAGGTGTTCCATCTCTAATGGAGATCAAGGCCTCCAAAACTCATGGAGGGTCCGATGTCGCTGTCTAACACACATAGAGATGGTTGGATCGACGACGGGGTGATGGCCGAGGTGATGTTAGTGATTGTGTTTCGGTGATGGTGATAGGGTGACTGGTGAGTGGAAATGAGGACACATGATCGAAGAGGATGAAACATTTTTAGTTTTTTATTCAATTAATAAACTATTCTTTTAGGGCTGACATAGAAAAAGGGTATTAGCCAATTGTTTTCTTATAATTTATTTACTTATTTTAATTTGAAAAGATCATATTGCTATTAGGAAATTGGAAAGAATAAAAGTTGAGCCAATCCCACATTGGAAACAAAGGCAAAAATAAAAGTGGAGTGAATCTCACATCTGAAACAAAACAAGGGAGAATGGGTTCTGAAGGCTATAAAAGGAGCTCAATGTTTTGGTTTTCAATCGCCCAAATCAAAGACACTTTAAGTATTGTTTTTGACTCTACTTAAATTCCTTTCTTGTTCTTATTATTTTAGAGTGTAGGGAGGTATGAGTTGATGTATGCTTTGGAGAGTGTGGGTGTATTGGGGTCGTGGGATGTGAGAGAATAGTCTATATGATTGTAACAATTTTTCACATAGTGAATTTCTTTCTAAGGACCATGGTTTTTTCTCCTGTTTTGGAGTTTTCCACGTAAAAATTCTTGTGTTGTGGTGATTGTTATTATTTTCTATTTTATTTCTCTATTATTTTTGATATTCTTACAAGAGGCAGGTTTTTTTAGAAGAAGAGGTTTTTGGAGGTGAATTTTCCCAACAAGTGGTATCAGAGCCAAGTTGTCTGGTTACCTGGTTGGTAAGGTGTCAGATGTTTTAGAAAATTCTTAGTATGCTTTGTGGTTGCAGCATTGTCTGATCTTCCACATCAGAAAAGAATTGTTCTTGGTTACTGGAATAAGTGTGGTGGTGTGAAAGTGCATGTCTAAAGAAGGTTCTGGCTAGAAAAGACTTGGTATTTAACTATGTCCATTGTGACCGATCTCTCTTTTCTGGGAACTTACCTAGGGTATTGTTCACGGACTACGAGTGCATTATTCTAGTATACAATTATATCATAGTTTTCAAACCCTATGAGGTTTGATGTGGAGAAATTTGATGGAAATATCAATTTCGGCTTGTGGCAAGTGCAAGTCAAAGATGTGTTGATACAATCCGGGTTACACAAGGCGTTAGAGAAGAAACCAAGCTCTGTTATTAACGAAGATTGCAGCGAAGACAAAGATTCTGTGAAACCTAGTATGAGCAATGAAGATTGGGAAGATCTAGATTTGAGAGCTGCAAGTGCAATTCGTCTGTGTTTGGCCAAGAATGTTCATGCAAACGTGCATGGAATATCAACAGCCAATAAACTCTTGGAGAAGCTTGAAGAGTTGTATCAGGTAAAGGGTATCTCAAATCGGTTGTACCTAAAGGAACAGTTTCATACTCTGCGTATGGATGAAGGTATGAAAATCTCAGATCACCTGAGTGTTCTCAATGGTATTGTTTCTGAACTAGAGGCTATTGGAGTTAGAATTGAAGATGAGGATAAAGCATTAAGACTTATCTTGTCTCTTCCACCTTCCTATGAGCACATGAAACCTATTTTGATGTATGGGAATGAGACTTTGAAATTTATAGAAGTTACCAATAAACTCCTTTCTGAGGAGAGAAGGCTGAAAAGTGGAGATCGCACTTCATCAGCAGAATCAATATTGGTAACTAGAAATGGGAGCAACCAGAAGAATAAGAACTCCGGGAAGAATCTAATTTGCTGGGGGTGTGGACAATCTGGGCACGTTAAGAAAAATCGCCAAGGTGGAGCAGGTTCGGCAAAAAGCTCCAAGGCAGAAGCTAACAGTATCTCCCTCATGGGAGAATATGATTTCCTTTGAGAAGTGATAAGTACATCCTCATGGTATGTCTGCATTGCCATGAAAGAGGATGTGTTGTTAGCATATCCACAATTGCACATGGGCATTGGTTTGGCATTGATGCAAGGTGTGGTGGAATATATGTCGATGGCTTATGAACTTCCGGTAAAGCCAAACGTGGAAGTTGCACCATAAAGTTTCAGCAGGTTTTTTGACATGTGCCGAAGTGAAATTCTTGGAATGTGGTAATTCTAAGTGAGTCTACTCTTTTATGGTGGAGAATGATAGTTCTCTGGCTTGAGAATTATGATTGTCGGTATAGACAATGATTGCACCATAACTGTAGCGGATGTTTATTTTATTTTGTCAAGGTGGAGTTTGTTAGGAAATTGACAAGAATAAAAGTTGAGCCAATCTCACATTAGAAACAAAGGTAAAAATAAAAGTAGAGTGAATCTCACATCTGAAACAAAACAGGGGAGAATGGGTTCTGAAGGCTATAAAAGGAGCTCAATGTTTTGGTTTCAAATTGCCCCAGTGAAAGACACTTTAAGCATTGTTTTTGACTCTACTTAAATTCTTTTCTTATTCTTATTATTTTAGAGTGTAGGAAAGTGTGAGTTGATGTATGCTTTGGAGAGTGTAGGTGTATTGGGGTCGTGGGATGTGAGAGAATAGTCTATGCGATTGTAACAATTTTTCACATAGTGAATTTCTTTCTGAGGGATATGGTTTTTTCTCTTATTTTGAAGTTTTCCACGTAAATTCTTGTGTTGTGGTGATTGTTATTATTTTCTATTTTATTTCTCTATTATTTTTGATATTCTTATAGGAGATAGGTTTTTTTAGAAGAAGAGGTTTTGGGAGGCAAATTTTCTGAACAATTGCCCCCCTACCATTATTAACTAATGGTGATCAGCCGTTACTCAATGGTGGGGAAAAAAATTAGTGCAATTAACTCAAAAGTTCAAGATTTATTGGGATTATTGTTAAAGCTAAAAAAAGTTATTGCAATTTGTCCTTTTAATTTTGTTTTAAAACACTTAATTTACTTTGAACAAGGGGAAGTAAATGTTAATGGTTAAAGTTTCAATTAGAATCAATCAATTTAAAATATTTAAAATTATATGAGCCGTAATGTGTAATGCGTAATGCAACTCGCTATTGCATCAGTGTCAAAATTTATAAAATTATAAGAGCATTCGAATTTATATTTTTTAATATTAATTATGGTATGAGATGTGGACGTTCAGATTTACACTTTAAAAGTTACAAAATATGCATTCAAATTTACACAATTTATGTTAGTATTAGTTCTTTCATAAGATGGTATTTAGTATATATGACCTCTTAATTGTGTCAATATTATTATTAGTGTACAAAGTCTAAGAAAAATTTACATACAAAGATCTATGGTTCTTGAATCTTGATTCATAGTTAATGTACAAATCATTAAAATGGAAATTATTAAACATATTCTAAAGAATATATATCATTCGTTTTGGCTTTTACCATCTATAAAATTTCAGTCATCTTCGACAGTTTTCAATTTGCGCAACATGTCTCATAGATGAATACTTTCCGTATGTTGAATGTTTCATGAAATGTTCGTGCAACCCAAATGAACTAAAATTGATTAAAATTCCATTTGAGGTTAAAAACGACTAAAATTTTATTTTGACCTAAATACGGATTTCTGTTTTTCATTTTAGCCAAAGACAACTTTGTCCCATCACTAAATGGCTGCTAAATAGTAACTAGACTACTAGTCAACAATTGAGTACTCATGCGTACAGTACTAGAGCTCCTGTATCAGTTGCATGAAATGAATTGAGACCCCTTTTAATTTTATATTTCATTTCCATGATGATCAACATGTAAATATGAATAAATTTATTGTCTGTGCAATTACTATAACATACATAGATCACTAGACAATCAACCCCAATTCTACGTTGGCATGTTTCAAAATTTATGATTAATATGGGTGAACTTTACGCTGTTTCCAACATCAAACTTTTTGTCATCTTTTTTTACTAATGTTTCACTGTTCAAAAACTTCTTTTAACTTCAACATCATAAAGAAAATATTGATGGTAAAAATTTTAACTACAACAAATTAGAACGATATATTTTAAAATTATACAAGTCATAGCATGTAATGCAATATCAATAATATAAATAAAGTATAATTAAGATAGACCAAAATCTTATAATCATGCATTGTTTTATTTAAATTAGGATTTTTGTGCATATTTTTGTAGAATATTGGCTTCATAGTAGAAAAATTCGGATTTTAAATTTTACAAAACTATTTTGACCTAGTCACCTTTCAAACTCACATGAATTTGAATGACGACTAGGTCATATAATTCCATAGAAGTAAAATACAAGAATGAGTTGTAATGGAGAAAACGATGATGTTCCATTTTATGGAGTCCACCACAAGTCATCGCATGTAATGGAGCGCACCCGGTTTTGGAAAATTGAATGAATCACCACTCCTGTCTGTGTTCAATTATCAATTTTAAGAGAGTGAATTCTACCACAGAACCAAGCCAATCTTTCTTGCTTTCTCTCATAGTTTTCCTTTCATATCTCTGTTTCAACAAACTAATTAAGATCATCCAAAATCATCCCAATGGCAGAGCTCATTCTTTCTGCTGTCCTTCCTGTGTTATTTGAGAAACTGACCTCTCCTGAACTGCTTAAGTTTGCAACTCAAGAGGGTGTACGTTCAAAGCTCAACAAATGGGAAAAAATGTTGAAAATGATTAAGGCACTGCTCAATGATGCCGAGCAGAAGCAGCTGGAGGAAGAAGCTGTGAAGATGTGGCTGGAGGAGCTCCAAGACCTGGCTTATGATGCAGAGGACATCTTGGATGAGTATGCGACTGAGGCTTTGAGAAGAAAGCTGAAGATAGAAGAGCGTCAAGCTAGCACCAGTACAGTTCGGAAGCTGATTCCTGCTTGTTGCGTTAGTTGCACTCCAACTGCTTTATGGTCTGATTTCAGTATGCACTCCAAGATAGATAATATTACTAGCCGGTTACAAGATCTCTGCAAGCAAAGAACTGAACTTGGGTTGGTTGAGATTGCTGGAGGGGGATCAACTGTTGGAGGGAGATCAACTGCTTCACAGCACAGACTACCCACAACATTTTTGCCTACTGAAACTGTCGTTTATGGGAGAGAGGATGACAAAGCCAAAATACTTGAAATGGTGTTGAGGAATGAACCAGGTGTTGTCAACTTTGATGTAATTCCCATTGTGGGTATGGGAGGAATTGGTAAAACAACTCTCGCTCAGCAAGTGTACAATGATAAGAAAGTGGAAGAATTCAACCCCAAAGCATGGATATGTGTCTCTGACAATTTTGATATCTTAAGAATATCAAAGGCAATTCTTGAGTTTATCACTTCCTCATCATGTGATATGAAAGAGTTGAGCGCAGTGCAAAATCAATTGAAAAAAAGCATTACATGGAAAGAGATTTCTAATTGCTTTAGATGACATTTGGAGCCGGAGTTCTGAGTTATGGGAAAGGCTAAAAGCCCCCTTTATGGCAGGAGCACCTGGTAGTAAAATCATTGTGACCACTCGCAGCACTGAAGTTGCATTAGCTATGCGACAACATAAGTTTTATAACTTGAAATTTTTATCAGATGATGATTGCTGGGCGATGTTTATGATGCATGCTTATAATAATAGACGAACCATTGCACATTGGAATATAGATATAATTCGTGAGAAAGTTTTACAAAAGTGCAAAGGGTTGCCTCTTGCAGCAAAGACTCTTGGAGGTCTTTTGTACTACAAAGAAACAGAAGATGAATGGATGAACATATTGAATAGCAAAATGTGGGGTCTAGAAGGCAATATTCTTCCAGTGTTGAGATTAAGCTACCACCACCTTCCTTCATATTTAAAAAGATGTTTTGCATATTGTTCAATTCTTCCAAAAGATTACGAGTTTGAAGAAAAGGAACTTGTTCTTTTGTGGATGGCAGAAGGATTGATTCAACAATCAAATGACAATATGCAACTAGAAGATTTGGGAGGTCAGTATTTTCATTATCTGTTATCAAGGTCAATTTTCCAAAAATCGAGTAGTAATAGTTCTAAATTTATAACGCATGACCTTGTTAATGATTTGGCTCAAATGGTTTCTAGCAAAATAAGTTTTAGATTGGAGGATGAAATGGAGTCAAATAATGAATTAAAAATATCTGAAAAAGCTCGTTATGCTTCATATATGTCATGAATTTAATAGCAAAAGAAAATTTGAAGTTTTCAAGGATGCTAAACATTGCTTAAGGACCCACTTGTCAGTGCCACACATAAATAATGATAGGACAACCTGTTACATTAGTAATCAAGTTGTTTCCAATTTGTTGCCAAGGTTCAAAAGGTTGAGGGTTTTATCATTACAATATTATTATATTGTGGAACTACCTCATTCAATTGGAGGCTTAACATTTCTTAGGCACCTCAACCTATCTTTTAGTGGTATTAGAAGTTTACCTGAGTCAGTAAACTCATTGTGCAACTTACAAACTTTGTTATTAAGGGATTGTCAAAATCTGTTGAAGTTGCCTGATAATATGGGGAATTTAATCAATTTACGTCATCTTGATATTTTCGGTGCATCTTCATTAGAAAAAATGCCATTAGGAGTTAGAAAATGGGAATGCCTTCAAACTTTATCTAACTTTGTTGTTGGTAAAAGTTCTGGATCCAATTTGAAAGATTTAGAGGATTTAAAATCACTTCGTGGAGAACTTCACATTTCCAGATTAGAGAATGTGACAAATTTTCAAGACACCAAAAAAGTCATATTGAGTGATAAGAAATACCTAAAAGTGCTTTCACTAGAATGGGGGTCTAGGTTTGATGAATCACAAGTTGAAATGGAATATCTAGATGAAAAAGTACTTGATATGCTTCAACCTCATAAAAATATAGAAAAGCTCACAATAAGATGTTATAGGGGTACAAATTTTTCATCTTGGGTTGGAGATAGTTCATTCTTAGAGTCTAAGATAACAATCCTAGAGTTGGTAGATTGTAGGAATTGCACATCCTTGCCTTCACTTGGGTTGTTAGGCTCACTCAAAATTCTCACTATCATAGGTATGAAAGGGATTAAAAGCATTGGTTCTGAATTTTACGGAGAGCATTGCACAAAACCTTTTCAATCTTTGGAGACTCTTTGTTTTAAGAATTTAGAAGAATGTAGGCATTGGGACCCTATCAAAGAAAATGACAACTTTCCAAAACTCCAAAAGCTTTCTATTGTAGATTGCCCCAAGCTATATGAAAGATTACCCAACAATCTATCTTCGCTGAAGAAGCTTGAGATTCGCAAATGCCAAAATTTGATGGTTTCATTATCGAACATCCCAAGGTTATGCGAGTTGAAGCTTGATGAATGCAAGAAGATTGTATGCACCAGCTCAGCTTACTCTGAGTCATTAGAATCCATGACTCTTTCAAAGATTTCAGATTTTGGTGATTGGTCAATGCAAGAATTTAAGAAAGTTCGAAGTCTAAAACTTGAGGGTTGTAAAGAAGTAATAAAATTGTGGCAAGATGAAATTTTCATGGAGAAGCGACAGCATAGATTACATAGTTTCATTTCCCTTAAAGAGCTTGTTTTTAAATATTGTGACGCCCAGCTCATAACTTTGCTTGAGGGAATTAAACAAAAAAATACGCTTGTGGAAGAAATGAGTATCGAGAGGTGTAATTCTCTAAATTTCATTTTTAGAGGACAGATACTTCGATCTTTAAAGAAACTTCACATTAAAAATTGTGAGAAATTGAGGAGTATTTTGAATGATAATGAGGATACTTGTACATTATCATCTTCATCTCCAACATTTTTACCTCACTTGGAGAAAGTCGACACCAACACATGCCATCTTGAACACTTGTCTTTAAGTGGATGTCCATCTCTCATGTGTCTGCCCTCAATACACCAACTCTCTACCGTACTCGTAAGCCTCTCTATTTCAAATTGTTCAAATCTGGCAACATTGTCATTGACAGGTCATTTACCTGTGGCACTCAAACATCTTGAAATTTCCTATTGCTTAAAGCTCACAACCCTGTTACCGAAAGGCCATTTACCTGAGACTCTTGAAACCCTAAACATTCATTCGTGTGAAAAATTAGAGTCAATAGTTGACAAGTTTCATAACAACAATACTCTTTACGAAATCAATATCTCTAATTGTAATAAACTCAAATCCCTTCCAGAGGGCCTAGACACTCTTACCAATCTCCGTAGCATTGAAATGGCTGAATGTGGAGGCTTTACTTCCTTTCCAAAGGGAGGGTTCCCCTCCAGTAATTTAAGAGTTTGGCTCTGGGGATGTTCAAAAGTAGAAGCCCTACCTAGCAGAATACACACTCTCTCCTCTTTACATATATTCAATTGTCCGAATATGTCATTGTCTGAAAAAGGTTTGCCCACCAAGCTTACAGAGCTTAAAATTAAGGGTCACAAGCAATATAAAGCACTCATGGAAAGGGGTATCCATAATTTCACCTCTCTTGAATACCTCAACATTCATGGAGTGTTGGATGGAGAGTGTAGCCAGGAAGAGGACATGACAATTGCTTTACTCCCTACTCTAACTCAGTTATGGATTGAAGGATTCCCAAAGTTGAAAAACCTGTCTTTTAAGGAATTCGAATACCTCCCCTCTTTGAAGTCCTTGACGATCAGTGATTGTCCAAAGCTCACATCACTTCCAAGCCTGCCATCCTCTCTTTCGGAATCATATATAGAAGGATGTCCACTGCTGAAAGAAGGTTGTAAAAGAGATAAAGGAAAAGAGTGGTGGAAAATAGCTGACATCCCTTGTGTTAGGATAGATGGCAAATTCATCTACGATCCGGGGCGGGAAGCTTGAGAGGATTAGCTTGTTCATGCTCGTATTCTATATAAGGTATTCCCATTTATAATAGCAAAACACTTAGTTTCATTTTCATGATAAACAATTTCTCATTATTATTACTTCGATGCTTTGTTCTAATACACTCTTTAATGTATTGAAGACCCACTAACTTATTTGTATTTTGCTTGTTCGACAGAAGTACTAGCAGAATTGATGATTGGAGATTCTCTTGTTTTTAGGCCATGTCTGTCCTCTTGTGTGTAAGTCACTCTCTTCCCATCAGACTAGTTGGTTTCGTGTGCTTTGTTCAACTTATTTTATAGTTACTTCTTGATAATTACATTTGAGATTTTGGTGTTATCTCTATTTTAGTCTGTTATAATTATATGAGTTATCTATATAGTTATGCTGCCCTCTATGAATGTGAGCCTCTGCAAATCCTCAAATTTATCTTTTCAGCCTGTAATCTCTCTTTTTGCAACTCAAACCTATTTGTGTAGTTACCGTTAGATGTTAGCTTTTGTATGAAGTGTATATGTGATTATGTTCTACCAATAGCTACTAGTGCTCCATATGTTTTCTCGAAAGATTGAATATTAAGTGTTGTGTCATGTATTGAATTTGCATCAACGTATCTGAATCAGGTTGAAAAGGTTTTGGAGTAATCTCAAAGCTAGAAGAACGAATGGAAGATCTACAAATTCATAAAGAAATTGTTGAAGCCTCTTTTTCCTGTAAGTAATTATATTATATAATCTAATCAAAAAAGAAATAGAAATCATTTTTTAATTGATCTTACATGGTTTTGCATCTGCTTTAAGTTAAATCTCAAGGTTCTGTTCCACTGTATATTGTAGATTATTGATTTTCTTACATATGATTCAAGTCATACAACATCGGTCATAAATTGCTAGTATATATAGTGTCAATTTCATATAAGTATTTTTATCAGGCCTATTATGTTATCATGAAAAGCACAAGTCCCTTTCATTATTTTGGATTCCTATTGTCAATGGATGACATTTTCTTTCATATCTAAATGTGAACTACTTATGTAACTTATTGATACATTATTTCATTGGTGAATTTTTCACATTCATTACATTTATGTGTGGTGTTATGACTATTCATATTCGTCATCATTACATCAATGCCTTGAAAATAGAGGATGTTATATCTTCCAAAACAATTCATGTGATTGTTTGCAATTCCTTTGTTATCCATATTTGTTGACCATAATAGCCATGTATAATCATTATGTTATTAGTATAGAGGGGCCTTGTACTCCATGATGTCAACTAATGCCTAGAAGATTGGGTTACCATTTCATCTGAGCAACATCCTAGATCTTCAACCCAAAGCATTTGTACATTTGTTTGGAAAGAATGTTCATCATCTTCTAATTCTTACACTCACCTTTCCCAGAGCCCTAGACCTTAACAGAGGATTGTTTTGTAAATACTAAAGCATCTTTCCCTGTTTTCTGTTCTAAGTTAGAGTTCGTGATGTTCTTCTTTTCTTCTAGAGAAGTCCTTGTGGTTCTGTATTTTAATTGGTGATAAAACTGCTGAGAGTTGTTCTGCTCTGGCTGTTTCATATGAGGTGCAACACTGTATTTTGGAATTTTATTTCTGTTACAGATACTACCAGGTCCTAATACTATACACTTATATTAGAAACTGAATTTTTGCTTTCTTAAGTTTGCTTTGCTACAAAGGTATTGGCCTAGTCACATATTAAGGTTCCAAATATTTTCCAGCTATAAAAATGTTGCTTCAGCTGCATGCGATGTCATGAAAGTGGGGACCAAGAAAGATCAGACAGGAGAGTTAAAAAAAGCACTGCATCTTAAATCCCAAAGTGAGGTGCTCTTCGAAAAGCCATTGCTATTTTCTACTCTTTTTTATTTTTTATCCCTTTAATGGAAAGCAGTGGACTATTTGGATCTTGAAGTGAGGTGCTCTTGGTGTTGAATGATTCTTCATGTCATTAATTTGTTGAACGTTTGCAGGTGAAATGGTATGGCATTGTTTAGATGGAGATATCAGAAAATGTTCATTTTTTCTATGAAAGTTGGTTTGCAAGTAACCTGTCGATCAAATTCCCAATATTAGAAGGTAAATACAAGAAACAAAGACAATTTCTTGATATCAAAAATTGCAAGTTGTACAACTGTGTTGCATCAACTTTGATCTTATTGTCAATAAGGTTGAGGTAACCAATATTCAAACTATATTTTCTAATTGATGTTATTCTATAGTGTTGTGTCCATTTGGTAAATAGCAGGATTTTCTTCGTATCTAGTTCGATTTACTGCTATTTTTTATGAATTTGCAATCATCTCTAAAGTTGTATATTGTATTCTTTTGCTGAAAGACTTGATTTTGGTTTTGTTTTTAGTTCCTAAGTTGAAGTCATATCTATGATGTTGAACATGTCCGTTATCGCTGTTTTCAGCTATGACTGGCTAACCCAAGGCGGAGCGTATATGTTGGAATTTTGGTGGTGCGTTTTTGCATAGAAAATCATATAAGATTTACCATCTGCTTTTAATGGAGACTAAATAATAGCAATTCATCAACGCTGTAAAGAAGAGCATCAAAGGACGAGGAATTTAGAGGATTTATGACATCAAATCAGGTATGCCAATTTATTACATCAAAACAATTGGTTACAATTTCATCTTTTCATTTTCTATTAATTAAATCATCTATTCTAATACTCAGATCAAATTTTTTGGAATTGATTCTCTGCCTTTAAATCGAAAGATGAACTTATCTACTTTTTTGCTTTTGAGATAGTATGTTATTGCAATTTCAGTTACTAATCTTAAGTAGCTTAACTCTAGACATGTTCAAATTGACAAAATTATGATCCAAGTAATTAGAAATTTTGTTTATTTCTTTTTTGTTTGATTCAGTTGAATTGATAAATTGGTTGTTTGTAAATTGCCACTGTATTTGCCTACTGTTTTAAATGTTCAGATAGCATATCAAGTTGATGAGAGTCAAATTTTCCATACTGTGAAGAAAAGGGCATGTTTACAAGCGAAAAATTGCTTCATTACTTTCTATGTAGAATAACTTGTTGTCAAATATCAATGACTAACACTTTGGCTACAACAAAACCAGGGAATCTTCCAACTATAAATGTGAGAATACTAGTGGACTTGAATGATTGTTTATTTTCACTATCTAAATGGCTAGTTTGCTCAAAGAGAATATAGCTACATGGTACCTAGTTGTGATACTTTGTCATCAAAGACACCTGCATTGTTGTGCTGAGCAATAAATAAATGACTGATTTAGAATATGTGCTATAACAATCCTTGAAGGCCTCCCATCCAAATTCATGAAAGGAAGAAATATTCTACTTCAGTTCTTTCATAGAAATCCGGACAAAGATATGAGGAGGCTCCACATCAAAATCTCAAGACAATTTCAAATGCAGGAGGTATGTTTGCATTATACTCATCATTTTCTCTTTAGTATTTTCTCACTTTTTCTTTATCAAATACATTTTCTTGTATATTTAAACAGCTGAAAACCAAACTGAGCTGATGAAAGACATTAAGTCCTCAAGAAAGAAAACAGAAGCTATACCGATTGCTTTTAATCTTGGCGAAGACACTTGAATAGTCTGATTCTCTATCTTTTGGTTGTTTTATTTCATAATCTGTGTTTCATCCGTGGACTTCTCTATCTTTAGCCCAACAAGATTATGATAGTTGATGTTCTTGTCAATGGTAATATAGCGGTGCTGAAAAAAGTGAAGAAAATCACTTAAACAGTTTTGTGAAAATACAACTATGTTTTTAGAGATAGGATCAATCAACCTGCACTTTTTTTTTTCTTAGTAGCCTAATGAGATGAAGCTCCTAATGTGGTGAACAATCTCCACCGTGTGATTTGAAAGTTTGGTTGGATTTTTTCTTTCCTGGTTTGAAACATACATGGATTTTTGACACAAAGCATTTGTATATCTGTTTGGGAATGCTAACAAGATTGGGCTACCGTCTCATCTTAGCAACATCCAAGATCTTCAATGCAAAGCATTTGTATATCTGTTTAGAAAAATTATTATATTGCAGATACAATCCTGGACGAAGAGCCTTAGACCTCAACAAAGGTTTCTTTTGTAAATACAAGTTCTACAGTTACAGAAATCGACTATAGACATTAGGATATCCCATTCATCTCCTAGTGGTATTAACCTTCCTCCAATATGCTTCTTTACTACAAGCTTAAACTTCCTTTTAAATGAATAGAGATGCAAATATGTTATGAAATGTATTCCTTGTTCAATAGTTTCTTCCACTCTTTTGCCATGCACATGCTCTCATATATTTATTTATTAATCTGTAAGTGTTGATATTTGCGTGATATTCTTGCAAGAATAAGCATAACAGTATTGCATCTCCTTTATTCTTTCCAAGTATAAAACTATCATGGAAAATTAATTCATTTCTTCCATTAACGTTATCTAATTGCTTTTCTTTTCGCAGATCGATGCTTTCATTTCTTGGTTTACAGCTTTCGTGGATGTTGGCACTGGCCTCACGGAAATGTCCTTGCTAGTATATAAGATGTTCAAGTTTATAGGTAAAAGAAGTTGGTTTTCTCATTTGACGAGTTTAATCTCTTACTCCATTGAAAAGTGGAACTTTTTCATCATACTCAGTTGCATGCTTTTTACTTTTCAATTTAATGTATAGCTTAATTTGGCTTTCACACAAAAATGAAAAATCATATTGGCATCTAGAGCATTACGTCAAAGATAAGGAAAACTTTTGCATGGTTCTTCTGATAATATAGGATGGTACAATGGATTCTTAGACTGGCTCCTATGGAAGGATAATACAGCTAGATTCTTGGAACTCCTTGAAGCCACAAGATGTAAAACTAATTCGACACTGATTTTATTGTTCTTAAATGTACATATGGTTTTTCTAAAATTGTTCAACTCTGTTTAAAACTCTGTTTAATGTTTAAAATTAATTTTGCTAGATGCAAATTCTTTCCAAGATCAGATAAACCAGACTCAAATTTCACTATTGATTGCATCTTTCCCAGAGTTGAAGCACCTGCCTTCGAAGGATTTCAAAGACTTCCCCTCTCTTGAGTACTCCAGCAACTTTTCTAGTTCTATTCTGAATTAGAGTCCCTGGTGCACTTTTTTACTTTCAGACAAATTGCTTGTGGTTCTGTGTTTTAATTGGTGGTTTATTGCTGAGAGATGTTCTGTTATGACTGGATCACATATGTTGCAGTGTCTTTTGATTTTGCAGTTTCTTTACAGAAACTTTCAAATTCCAATCCTATCTGCTTTACTTTAGAGAGTGAAGTTTTGCATTTTTAAGGTTGATCTGCTGTAAAGTTTTGAGGTGGTTCAAGATCAGATTGTCATTCCAAATTTTTTCCAGCTAGTAAAAAAGCTGCTATGGCTGCATGTGATGATATGGAAGTGGGGACCAGCAAAGATAAGACCAGGAGAGTTGAACAGAAATCATCACGTCTCCCAAATTGAGGTGCTATATGTGAGGCCAGTGCCATTTACTTGTTTCTATTACATTTCTTTTCTTATTGTTTTTTGTTTTCCTTTTATGGAAAGTCATCGACTATTTGACTCTCGAACTAAGGCGCTCCTGGTGTTAGATGGTTCTTCACCTGAACTTTTGTAGATGAAATGAAAGAGCATTGTCTTGATGAAGATATCTGAAAGTTTTTACTTTATCCATGAAAGTTGGTTTGCAAGTAACATGTTCATCAAATTCCCTGTATTAGAAGACAACTACAATAGACAACCAATTTCTGAATATGAAAAATTGCATGTTGTCCTAGTAGTTTGGGTCAACATTCATGATCTTTTTGTCAAAAAGGTTGAGGTAACAATCTCCAGAACTCCGTTTTGTAATTGATGTTTTTGCACAATATTGTGTCTAGCTTTCAGTAGATAGCAGGGTTTTCTTCAAGTTTATTTCAGTTGGCTATTATTCTTTATGAAGTTGCAATCATCTCTAAAGCTGTATGTCGTTCGTTATGCTAGAGAGACTGGATTTTGCTTCGGTTCTCAATTGCTGAGTTGAGTCGTTTATGTGGTGTTGAACATGCTGATTAGAGGCGTTTTCAGCTATGGCTGGCTGGACTAAGGTAGAGTTTATATGTTGAAATTTTGGTGGTGTTTTGTACGTTAAATCTTAAAAGATATTGTTACTATAGTTTTAATGGAGAGTTAATTTCAACAATTCATGTGCAATACGAAGGAAGAAGCATCAAAGGATGAGGATTATCTAGTTCATTTCCATCTCCTATTTCAAGTATGCCCATTTTCTACAGTAAAACTATTAATTATACTTTCACCATCCCATTTTTTATAGCTATAATCATTTGTTCTAAAACTCTGTTTAGTGTTTTTAAAAATAATTCTCTGTCTTTATTGAACGACTCACTAATTTATTTGTTTTTTTCGCTTTTCAGATAGTAAGTCATTGTAATTGCTCTCACCTACCCTAATTAGTAAATTGTTGAGATGCTAAGACTGGCAACATTGTGAATCTGGTGGGTAATTAGAAATTTTGTATATTTTATTTTAGGCTGATTCAATCAAATTCATGCTACCTTGTTACTAAAATGTCATTACATTTGTCTATTATTTTGGATGTCTAGATGGCAGATCAAGTTGATGAGTATCAATTTTTTCGTATTGTAAGGAGACAGGCATGTTTGCAAGCAAAAATTTGCTTCATTGCATTCCAATGTAGAATAACTTGTTGTCAATGACTAACATGTAAGCTGCAGCACAACCAAAGAATCTTCCAGCTATAAATTTAAGCATACTAAATAATTAAATAATTGTTTGTTTCCTCTATATGAACAGCCAATTTGCATTTAAGAGAAAATAACTAACATGGCGTCTTGCTATTATACATTGTCGTCGAAGAAGTGCATTGTTGTGCTAAGGAGTAAAGGATATGGCTCATTTTGAATGTGTGCTGTAACAAACCTTAAAGGCCACTCATCCAGAATCACAAGAAGAAGTAATATTGTGCTTCAACTCTTTCATAGAAATCCGTATTTGAAGCTATGAGTAGCCTCCATATCAAAATGTGAGGACGTGATATACATGCAAGAGGTATGTTTGCATCATCCTCATCCTTTTCCCCTTGGTATTTTAAAAATATTTCTTCTTCGATCCATTTTATGGAATGTTGGAACAGTTGGACATGCAGGGAGTTACAACTACCATTTTGGAAAACCAAGCCAAGTCGCTCGAAGAAATTATCTGAAGAAAGAAAACCAGAAGCTATGTTGATTGGTTTAAATCTTGGTGAAGTTATTTTCTTAGCATGATTCTTTATCATTTGGTTGATTTATTTTCATAATATGTGTTTTATCAGTGGACTTATGTTTGATAGTTTAGATAGTTGATCTTCTTGTCAACGGTAATAGAGTATTGTTCAGAAATGTAAGAAAATTATTTGAATAATATTGTAAGAATACTAATCTATTCTTCGAGATAGGATGAAATAACCTACACAAACATCTTTTTAGCCTAACAAAATGGAGCTCTTAATGGGGTGATATCACTATCAACTTTATGTGATATGAAGGTTCGGTTATACTTTTCCTTTTATTTTAAAATACATCACAGTTGTACTCTTGTATTCATACAATTATTCTTATATTAATATAATTAACTAGATAGCTCAATTTAGAACAACTTGGGACTTAAGAGACAGCTGAAAAATCTTGAAACTCTTTCATCTTGTCACTTCATTTTATTTTTAAAAATCTTCTTCTTTCACTCGCTTTCTATGTATTTAGTTATTTCCTATTGAAAAGAATCATAGCTCATATTTGATAGACATAGTGAATGATATCTTACATATCCTAGTGTTAATTTTTCAACAGGTTTATTCTCGGTTCAGGTTCTTCAGAATTGGATGGGCCTCTTATGGACAGGATTCTGACTTGCCTCTTTCGAAACTTCCTCTTTCAACGCGTATTGGGAATGTAGACTATGATGATAGTTGGTATTTTCCTCGTTCGGTCTATATGTCTCATCCGAACCTAGTTGATGATATAGAACGAGTGGTTATTGATACTTCTTCTGATTCAAGAGTTTGGACTCTTTCTATGGATGGGAGAGTGACTACTACTAGTGCTTATACTTCCTTTGTTCTATTGTGTCCTTACCTTTACTAGGTAAGATATATTTGTGCCACTTTTAAACCTCCTTCAAGATCTATGTTAGCTTGGAGAGTTACGCATGATAGATTGTCTATTGATTTGTCTCTCCAACGCCTTGGATTTATATTCCTTTCCTGCTATCGTTTGTTTTGGTCTGCTGAGGAGAGTTAGGACAATTTGTTTCTTACTTACCCTTTTGCAGTAGGTCTTTGGCATTCCTTGTCGTCCCATTTGGTCATGTTATTTCTTTGTTTGGGACTGTTATGGATTTAAATTAAGCTACTATGTCTGCTAATTTTTGTTCTCAACTTCAAAATCTTTGGAAGGCTAGTATCATTACAATTTTTTGGATAATTTGTGTTATGGGAAATAGTGATACTTTCACGAGTAAATGCTCTTCCTTTCATGTGGTCCATTCCTTTGTTTAGCATTCCATTTGAGAGGTAGAATCTCTCAGTTCTAAGGTTATGCGGAATTCAATGGATAATCTTTTGGCTCTACACAAGCTCTATGTTCTAGCTCGTCCTCCTAAAGCTTGCCGCATTACAGAGGTTGTTTAGTCTCCTTCTCCTCCTGGTTGACTTAAGGTAAAGACTAATGGTTCTACTTTTGGGGCTCCTAGATTGACTAGTTATGCTGGAGTTGTTTAGACTTATTTTGGTTTTCTCAAGAGTACTTTTGCTATTCCTTTAGGGATTGGTTATGCTTTTAAGGCGGAGTTAGCGGCTATTATTCATGTCATCCAGTATGCTTGTACTTATCACTAAATGAAGCTTTGGTTGGAGAGTGATTCTATTTATTTTATTTCTCTCAGTCTTGGCCGCTCTTCTAAAGTTCCCTGGTGTTGGCGACTAGCTTGGGATAAATGTCTTTCTTATTTGCAAGATATGGATTTCATGGTGGCTCACATTTATAATGAGGGAAATTCTGTTGCGGATGTTTTAGCTTCTCGTTCTCCTTCGTTTGTTTGCTCCACGTGGTGGTGGATGGCTCCAACGTTTTTGGGTCCCTTTCTCATTTATTTGCAAGATATGGATTTCATGGTGACTCATATTTATCGTGAGGGAAATTCTGTTGCAGAAGTTTTAGCTTCTCATTCTTCTTCGTTTGGTTGCTCTACTTAGTGGTGAATGGCTCCAGCTTGTTTGGGTCCTTTTCTCTCTGAGGATTTACTTGGCAAAAGCCATTATTGGTTTTAGTTAGTTTGGCTTTGGGGGGTGGACACTCTTTTTTCCTTACCGGGTTTTTCCCATTGGGTTTTTCCGGTAAGGTTTTTAATGAGGTCTACTATAGGGTTTGATTTACAAATGTTCAGTTTCGGCTTAATCTTCTATCGCCTTTCCCTTCCCATGGCCTGATTGTAATCTTTTAGAGTTTGTTCTTATTTTATTTTGGCTTTTTGCCTTGTCCTTCCTTGTATGTTTTTTCCTTGTTTAATAAAATGTTGGATTTGACCAACAACCTTATATCAAAGAAAGAAAGTCAAATTTATGACTTTGATTTCATCCAAGACAAGAAATAGTGGCTTACAAATTTCATGCAATGAAAGTTAGTAACTCAAGATGTTGAAAATTTCTTTGCTCTTATTTTAGGGGAATGCAAATCTCTTTTCCACGTCGATGATTAGCCAATCAGTTTATGCACTTGATTCAAGATGGACTTTATCATGATAAGCTAATTATATGAATCCCTGTGTCGAGCACTTTATACCGTTTTACTTTGTATGTGTTACCATAATTACAAATCCAATAATGATTCGATAAGGTCAAAAGTTTTTTCACAATATTATAAACATTGAAACTTCATGAAAATAAGTTCTTGATTTTTAACTAATCTAACGATGTCTTGTCTTGTTTATTTTTTCAACGTTTATTGATACATTTGTATTAAAATGGTTTTTATAGTCTTGCTAGGAGAAAATTTAACTTATTTAGGTGGTTTCTTTCTTTCTTAGGAAGTGATTTATTTTATTTTGGATTTACAAAATAACAATAATCCAAGGAATCCTCCACTTGACTAGATATTGCCACAATGAAGGGCCAGACTTTCTTGTTCAAACTCCACATATGAAAATGATTGTCATAACTCTATATACCAGAATATTTCAACTTTCCCAGGAAGCTTGTTTGAGACACAAATATTGATTTAATTCCCCGTATTAGAAAGCAACCTCAAGAGACAGACAAATTCTCACCATCAAAGTTTTCAAGTTCAATAATGAGTCTATTGATTTGGGTAAAATTTAGATGTTGTGGCTCCGAAATACCAAACTTCAGATGTTTTGGCCTTGCGGTGCCAATGTTACCAATGTTCATACTTTTCTATTTGAATTACGCCTCTTTTTGAGTGATATATATGAGCAGACGAACATATGGAGTAGAAATGTTTTTCAAAAAAGTGTAGTTACCTTTGCTTTTTTGTTCTGAGTTGTTCTTGATGTCGTTTTCTTCCTCTAGATTAGTCTTTGTACTCCTATGTCTTAATTGGCGAAATGTTTGGTTATGGCTGAACCATGTGAGATAGGGAAGGGGATGATGCCTCCTCAACAAGTTGAAGCTTCACCATGGGAGATAACAATTTTTAGTTTCCTTAACATTTTACCTGCTAGAACTTTAATTTGCTTGAAATTTTAAGATGTATGATTTGGTATAGAGAAAAGCAACAATGATATCAAGATGCTCGTTGAAAATAATTTTTAAAGATCATAACAAACGGTTATTTATTTATTTTGAAATACACCAAATGAATTCTTAAATACTAACTAATACAACCCAATTCAGGAGTAAATTCTTACATTTTAAAAACGGTACATTTTAAATTGCAAACCACAAACAATCTTGGCTAACACATACGACTAAGAGAAGCATAGATTGTGGAAATTATTTAAGATACATAGCCATTGATTTCTATTTTATTTAAAAGTATAGAAAAAATGTATAACAATGTTGAGCTTAAATCACACTTCCTGCTAAGAAGTACTTCCATGATATGAAAGTGACCACGATCTACAGCCCAATGCAATGGAGTTCGACCTTCACTATCTACAAATTACCAAGTTGACTGTTTATTAGCTTGTATAAATCTTAATATCCTCATGCCAATGAAAACAAGAGAACAATAATCTATCTTGGACATTATTTGATCGAGCTTGACTCGTTTAATAGTGGAGGAGTTAAGAGGAAAACCTGAAACACAAAAGTGATATTAAAGACGAGAAAAACAAGGAAACAAACCTCTCAAATTCACCCAAACACCACTGTCAATACATTTTAGCAACTTATTCGCTTCTTCTTCTCTGGCAAAGCCGTGAATAACTTCCATTTTCCTAAAAAAAAAAAAAAGAAAAAAAAAACCTTTATTATTACCATTAAAGTTCCTGTTCCAAGATTTAATTCATGTGATGAAAGAAAAAGTAAAATCTTAATGACCAGTGAGTTATCCAAAAACTATCATTCTTACAATTACACAAATTTTCAGTACAATTATTTATAGGGTTATTATGAAAAACCCCCCTGAAATGAAAATTAATCGAAATTTACCCCCCGTTTTTAAATTATTAGGTAAATTACCCCCTGCCGTTAACTTTCCATACAAAATGTTAATATTTTCCATCCGAAATAGTAAAATGACCAAAATACCCTTACCATATCCTATAAAATTCCTCTTATACCCTTCAAACTTATGAAAGGACTAAAATGTCCTTTAAATTCTTAATTAATTAAAATATTAAATAAAAAATAAAAGATTTAAAAAAAAAAATTTCTTCACACAAAATCCCTCACTCCACTCTCTCTTCTTCTTCTGCTTTTGCGCTTCTTCTTCTGCTTCTGCTCTTCTTCTTCTTTTTCTTCTTCTTCTTCTTCTTTTTCTTCTACTTCTCTGGGTTCGAATCGAACCCAGATCTGGGTTCCAATGGAACCCAGAACTGGGTTCGATTCGAACCTAGTTTCTAGGTTCGTTGGAACCTAGTTTCTGGGTTCGAAGGAACCTAGTTTCTGGGTTCGTTGGAACCCTGTTTCTGGGTTCGAATCGAACCCAGTCTGGGTTACTGGGTTCGATTCGAACCCAGTTTCTAGGTTCGTTGGAACCCTGTTTCTGGGTTCGAAGGAACCTAGTTTCTGGGTTCGTTGGAACCTTGTTTCTGGGTTCGAATCGAACCCAGTCTGGGTTCCATTGGAACCCAGATCTGGGCTCCTTCGAACCCAAAAATTGGGTTCGTATTGGAACTCAGATCTGGGTTCCAACGAATCTAGAAACTGGGTTCCAACGAACGAACCCAGTTTCTGGGTTCGAATCGAACCCAGAAACTGGGTTCGTTGGAACCTAGAAACTGGGTTCGTTGGAACCCAGTTTCTGGGTTCGAAGGAACCCAAAAACTGGGTTCGAATCGAACCCAGATCTGGGTTTGATTCGAACCTAGAGAAGTAGAAGAAAAAGAAAAAGAAGAAGAAGAGCAGAAGCAGAAGAAGAAGCGCAGAAGCAGAAGAAGAAGAGAGAGTGGAGTAAGGGATTTTGTATGAAGAATTTTTTTTTTTTAAATCTTTTATTTTTTATTTAATATTTTAATTAATTAAGAATTTAAAGGACATTTTAGTCCTTTCATAAGTTTGAAAGGTATAAGAGGAATTTTATAGGATATGGTAAGGGTATTTTGGTCATTTTACTATTTCGGATGGAAAATGTTAACATTTTGTACGGAAAGTTAACGGCAGGGGGTAGTTTACCTAATAATTTAAAAACGGGGGGTAAATTTCGATTAATTTTCATTCCAGGGGGCTTTTTCATAATAACCCTTATTTATAACTTTGAAAGTGCATAATTACCTTTTTGATCATTATTATTATTTTTGGCTAATAAAGAGAAAGAAAAGGAGACATGAAGTGCTCACAAAATAATACCTGATGTCTTGACACATTAGATATCATTTCACTCCAAAAAATTAAACATATCATAGAAAATTGGAGCAAAGGGAATAATTGTTTTAGACATTTTTTATGTTCAAGCACACAAATGAAATGACTTACTTCAAAACTCGCAGAATACTGACCATAGCTATTAATCCCTTACATGACCGAGAGAAACGGCCATTTCACATCCTTTACATCTACATAACAAAACCACCTCCAACGCATCATTATATCTTATTAGCAATAACTTCTAAATGCATCTAGAAAAAGTTCATTAATAGACTAACAAAGCATGAGCATACATGACTTCAACGAGCTCACATGTTAGTTATCATTATACCCAAAAAGCTAAGCTAATAGGAAATAATCCAATTATAGTATTAAAGACTTGAGGTTATGATACGTTAATAAGTCTTCTCTCGTGCAATGTGAATAAATAATAGACGACAGACACATGCTAAACGTCCCCTACCGTATAACACGTACAACGAGAAGATTTCCAAATAAAAGGGGGAGAGAGGGTTTGAATCAGAAACCTCCAAACTCTGATAACATGTTAATTACCATCAAACCCAAAAATTTAAGCTGATAGGAAATGACCCAACTATAGTATTAAAGACTTAAGGTTATGATAGGTAACATCACATATGACAATATTGAATGGGTCAATAGTAAAGTAGAAGCAGCACATTTTGTTTTTCCCGTAAGTAGTAGGAATAACATTAATGTCAAAGCCACAAGTTGATTTTACTTCTTAAGAAAGCAAATTTTTTCAGACAGGCAAGTTTGCTCAAGCTGTCACCCATATATCTATGTCTCACACTAAGTCAATTTATGACAGCTCCATGTGATTTTCACAAAAAACTGCCAGCAAAAGATAGAAAATTTAGTCACGAAACATTCTCAAGCATGTATAAATGGCAAAAATAAAAAACATTGTCCTAAATAGACCACATACATGCAAAAGACTTAAAAGTGTAACGGGTCAGACCATCAAAAGTACTCAAACATATAATGGGTCCGACGCCACAAAAATAAAAGGAATAAAAAGTTAAAGATAAAAGACCATAACACTGTTTAAATTTCTAGATTCCTCCTCATATGCAAGAGAGCTGAAAACTGGCCTCATTGGTTCTTTAGATTCTGTCCTCGATGCTGCATCATCTCCCTCTCTCCTCTTCTAGTCATCCAATAGGTGAAGTAAAAGGAATTTAATTCTACATAAAGCAAATGTGCAACATTTCCACTGAAATCACAAGATACTAAATCAGAAGGACAAACAAACTCACCATAGATGAACCATCAGGTCAAGTTGGAAATAACTCTGACACGACATTAATATATCAGTTTAGAAAATTAATAAAAAGAAAGAAAACAATTGTACGCATAATATAGAAAAAATAAATAAATGAGTCCTACCATCGATATATTTGATACTGGGTTACTATTATTTTAACCCCTGAAATTTAAAATAATATCAAATCATCCTTAATATTGAAAATAATAGTTTAAATTATCTAACCGTTAAATGACATAGTAATTCCGTCAATGAACTAATAGATCTATCAATTTGAAAGGTAAAAAGGTAATTCAGAGTTGGACCCAGAAATGGATTCCAACTAGACCACAAAATGTAATTTGTTAATTTAAAAAGAAAAAGAAAAAAAAATTGAAAATCACTCAGAATACGCCACATGTGGTGTCAAAAATTAAAAAATTAAAAAAAAATCATAAAATAATCATAAAAAATTTCAAAAAATAAATAAATAATGAAAAAACGAAAAACGAAAAATAAAAATTATTTTCTTCTCCTTCTCCCACCAACCACCGTCTTCTTCTTCTCCTTCTCCCACCAGCCACCGTCATCTTATTCTTCTTTTTCTACTGGGTTCGTCGATTCCTTCTTCTTCTTCTTCTTCTTTAACTGGGTTCATTGATTTGAACTTAAATGAAACTATAAAATGACTCAAAAATGGCTGATGTGGCATTGTTGTATTGTGATCCTTCAAAAAGTGCATTTGCCCAGCATTCGGGAGTCTTCATATGGGTTCAAATCAACGAACCTAGATGAACCTACATCTGGGTTCATTTATTCAAACCCAGATTTTTTTTTTTTTTTTCAATTTGATTGATGATTCTAATGATGATGCTGGATTTGATGGTTTTATAGGAGATCGATGATGTTGGGTTTGATTGATGATGTTTGGTTTTGGATTGATGATGTTGGAAGATTGATTGATGATAAAAGATGATGTTTGCTGCTATTTTAGGGTTTCTAGGTGGATTGGGAAATGACTGGAGAGATGACTGAAGATGACCGAATCTGGATATTGGATCTCCACATATATATATATATGTATATATATATATTAATTTTTCATCTTTATTTTGTATTTTTTCCATTTTGCCATTTTGATTATTTTTTATATTTATATTTATTTTGTTATTTTTTTAGTTTTTTTTTTTTCAAATAAAATGTGAGGGTCACTTGATCTTTAGGTGTTTTGTTATAAAACCACTAAAAATTTGAATGAATTTGGCTAATGGTAGGGGATTTTTGACTAATTAATATTTTAAAAAAATTAGGATAAATTGAGATTATTTACCATTTTAAAGAGATTTTTATATTTTTCTCTTTAATAATTTATGGACTCGCATAAAAGAAGCCCAAAACTATTGATTTCTTAGTGGTAAAGCGAAACATTCTCATAATTCTGTGCGAAGAAGCACTCTCCTTTGAATAAAACATATATATTTCCAGCACAAATGATCAATTTATAATTTCTTTCATGAAATTAATTGTCTTAAATCACAATGAAATTTGGTGATGTCCATCAGCAGAGTATAAATAATTGTTTGTAAAACATTTTAAAATAGGATAAAATTAACTTAAAAGTTTTAATTTAATTACATTAGTCATCTCTCATAACCTTTATTAGAAGCTACCTATTTTTCAATTATATAGAAGTCAACTTGATGTGTACGTAATAATTGATTTAGAGAGACATTAAAGAATATAATTATTATGGTAGGCTAGTTAGTCTAAAGTTCTTTAATGACTACAAACATGTGTTTGGAAATCTACTTTGTTGAATAATTTTAAACTTGTGAATGCCTAAAAATGCATTGAAATCAGTAAGTCAGGAAGGCAATATCAATGGAATATTACTACTAAATACAAATAAAGATATTATAAATTACTAAATCAACAAGAGATGTTACATGTGATTGATTTTATTTTCACATACTACTAAATGCAAATAAAGATATCCTCAACTACTAAATCAAATCAAAAAGGCAATATCTGATAGAATCTTATTAATATCAAATTCGAATTAAAAATTTGTCAAAGAGATTTTTCATATACATATATATATACATATCTAGCACATTTTAGCATACACTTAGATATGTATACACTTAACCAAAAATAAATAAACGAGTAATTGTATTATAAAATATGTGATTATAATTTATTATATATGATTATAACTAAACATGTGTTATTACAATCAGTAAATATGATCATATTTACTGATTTACTGATTGTGATCACATTTACTAATTATAATCAAACATATTTAATTGTAGTGATATCTAACAAATTACAATTATATATTTTTAAATGTAATCTTGTATTTTTTTTTTTTGGGTCAAATGTACGCATACCTAAATATATCCAAAGGGACTCCATATATATATTTATATAAATGAAACAAAGTTCCAATATCATCGCAAATGCAAATAAAGGTGCAATTTTATTATCATCCCGAATGCAAATAAAGGGATGTAATATAAAGAAGCGGAGATGTGGGGGTGCCCATATGGACCAATGGCCATGGCCTCCCCACCCAGTGAAATGTCGCTAAGGGTAAAAGATTAAAGGTGCAATTTTATTATTGGAATTTGGTGCAGTTTTATTATTTGATTTTTTGTTTTAATTTACAACAACTCCTAATAATTAAATTGAATTATTATCGAGACTTATAAATATCTTGACTGACTGAATGTACGGGCGCGAAGTACTGTAGAAAGTTATTAGTTGAACTTGGTAAACTCTTTACGTAAAACAACTTCGGGCGGGCCATGCAATAGCTTCTTTCTTTTTTTTTTTTTTGGGAACCCGGCCTTCCGGTGGCCCATGCAATAGCCTGTGTAGTTTTTGGTAACCAGGCCATGTAATAACTTTGAATGGAATCCACTTTTTTTTTGTTTTTTTTGGATGACGAGCCCACTTATTTCTATTAAATTAAAGTTTGGTACATCAGCCAATGTAAATAATTATTTTAAGACATACTAAAAATTAACTTTAAAAATCCTAAATAAAAAACCCAAAAAAAAAAATCGATATCTTAATTACTTCGAAAAAGAAACATCTTAATTATATAATCTTATTAAATAATTACTTAAATCAAATCCTATTAAGATTTTAAAAAGTAAATACCACCTAAATTTATATATATAATTTGATAAAACTAAATTAGATAAATACTAAATAAAAGTAGAAAATGGGAACACAACGAATTTGATAGATCAAACTATTCTAACTAGTAAACATTAAAATAGTTGTAAATCGGAGGTCGCATGCACAATCTAGTTGTAACTACACTTTTTTTTTCTTTTTTTGGAGTTATTGGAATTAGTTCAGAAAATAATCGAAATCAAAGTAGTAGCACACTATTGACATAATAAGGATATGCAACTTCCATACAGTTAGGAGTCATCCAAACTTAGGTGAGAAACAACCCATATATGTGGAAGAAAATCTCATATTTTACTGATAATGGTGGGGTGTGCTTGTATTTGAAGTTTTGAACCCAAGATTGGGCTTGGGAGGGAGGTGCAGTTGTAGCACTGCACTGACACCCCATGCGCAATAGTAACTACACTTGATTCCAAAGGAAAAATTCCAAACTCAAATCCTCTCATCAAATTAAAAGATAAAAATAAAATAAAAAATAAAAAATAAAATAGTTGTAAATGCCAACGAATAATATTGTCGGTCGCTATATGGAATAATGGAACGACATCACGCATATTCGTGCTTTGCATGTCTAACGCGTGTTCCTCGAACCGCTTCATTGCTCATATTTTAATGCATACATAGTCTCTTTCATGTCATGTGTATGTATATATATGGCTTAGCTAGAGCCAGAACTTCAACAAGTGTGCATATTCAATTACATATGCAGGAAAAAGAAGAGAGACATGGCAAGCATTCAGATAATATCAAAGAGCACAGTGTGCGCAACAAGTGACAAACAATCAAATCTCCGGATCGAGCTAACTCCATGGGATCTTCAGCTCCTTCTAATGAAATACAGTCAAAAGGGACTTCTTTTCCACAAGCCCAAACCTGAGAACCAATCCGATAACACCCTAATCCAACACCTCAAATCCTCCCTTTCGCGTGCACTTGACTTGTTTCCTCCACTTGCAGGTCGCCTTGCCACCACTAAACACGACGACAACACAACGTCCTTTTTCATAGATTGCAACAATGAAGGAGCCATATCATTCAACCCCTCTATGTTCCCAAAATTGTTTACTCCTTTTTCCCTTTAAATGGGGTCTTCAACTATGAGAGTACCTCCAAGACCAAGCCGCTGCTTGCAGTTCAGATAACAGAGCTTGTGGATGGCATCTTCATTGGTGTCTCCATAAATCATACCATTGTAGATGCCACATCCTTCTGGCATTTTGTCAATTCATGGTCTGAAATTTCTCGAGGTTGTGAGTGTTTATCCAAACCAGCTCCCGTTCTTGAACGCTGGTTTCTTCGTGACAACGATTCCCCAATTCACATGCCTCTCTTCACGAGCGAACAACTCAACAATAGGGACGTCCCACCACCTCTTGAACAAAGAGTTTTTCACTTTTCAAAGGAAAACATTGCAAGACTCAAAGCAAAGGCTAATGCCGAGATTGGCACCAAGAAAATCTCCTCTTTCCAAGCACTTCTATCTCATTTTTGCCAATCCCTTGCTCGTAATAAATGTATTGATGATGATCCCAATCAAGAGGTGAAATTTCTGGTAGTAATGGGTCTTAGACCCAGAATAAACCCTCCTTTGCCACAAAACTACTTTGGAAATGCATCTCAAGGTGGAACACTTTCTTTTAAAACAAGAGAGTTACATGAACAAGGACTTGGGCAAATAGCATTGGAAATAAACAAGCTCATAGCCATGCACACAGATGAAAAGTTAAAAGACCTCTTGGAGTCTTGGACAGAAAACCCTGAGGTAATTACAATGGAGAGCATGCTAAGTCATTCAGTGGTCTTGATCGGTTCACTGTGGGTGGATGTTTATGGGAATGATTTTGGGTGGGGCAGACCTATTGCTGCCAGGACTGGCCCTGCAGGCAAGATGGACGGGCTGATAACAATGTTTCCTGGATTAGAAGAAGGTAGCATTGATTTCGAAGCTTGTCTTTCGCCGCATACATTGAAGGGTATGGGAACTGATGCAGAATTCATGAATGCTGTCGCTCTTGGACAAATCTCGGAGGATGAGTCTATGACCAAAAGTCACGTGTGATCTTTCGGTGGATGCTTTGCAATTAAGGGGCTTTTGTTTTCGTGGCTGCTACTACAATTAGACAAATCTAAGAGAATGAGTCTATGATCAATTTCAGGTGTGATGTTACGAGAAAATGTTTCACGTAACTATTTTACAGTTGATATGGTAAAATTGATCTATCATTTTTTTTCTGTCAACTTTTTCATTAGTTTGTATTACCACGTCAGTATTAAAGATTTTTTCGTTACCTTACTGTAGATGCTTTGCAGTTAATGTGTTGTAGTTGTGTGTTTACCACTTGTGGCCTATCATGAGTCATCAGTCTGAGTAGGGAGAATTTTATTTTATTTTATTTTTTAAATTTGAATGTACGTGTTCGGTTTGAATTCTTTTTTAATATATTTAGTGTCCAAGTGTGAGCTATGTATCCATGTGTGTTTGATACATTTAGTGAGAGGATGCAGATACTATCGCCCATTTTTTAATTAAAATTTTACGTTATAAAACTATTCTAATACAAAATTATTAAGATGGACGGAACAAATTTTAAACACTGATTGTATTCTTCTATCTCTATATTCAATCTAATAAACTAATCAAACATCTTTTTGTTTACAAAAAATAAACTAATCAAATAGTATGATAACATTTATCTTGAATAATAATTTAAAACTAAAAACAAAATCATATATTTAGAGGAAAAAAATGTAACAGATATTTTTACAATTATTTGGTGAGCAAATATAAGTCCATAAAATTTTTAATCTTCTATGAAAATCATTACATATAACAATTTATTTACAAATATATAACTCATTTAGCAATATAAACTATATCTAATGAATAACTAGATAATTCATAAAGATGAAAATTCAAAAAAATCATTCAAGAAGACACTACATATATTCCCTTTGTTAAACATCTTCAGTCTTAACTATCCTATTTACCTTGTTCAGTTTCATATCTATCGTATTATTAGATTACCGAATTCTAAGCTTGCTTCGCTTATTTCACTTGCTTCACTTGTTTCATGCTATCTAAAACAAATCGCATAATGGTAAATCTTTTATGAGTAGAGTTTTTAAAAAGAAGTTACTAGTCATTTGGTTGTCAATCAAAAAAATTATTTTAAATTTTAGATCGTTTAATTGTATTACTTTTGAAAGCTTTTTTAAGTTATAAAATTACTAAAAATGATTATTTAAAAGAAAGTATAATATGACAGAACAATATTTGAGAAAATATTATATTTATAATTAAAAAAATTACACAATATAATAAAATGAAAATACGGGTTTTAAAACAAAATATCAAAAACTCAAAGTGGAACAATAATGAAATTCTTCCAAATGAAAAACAATACAAATAACATAACCAATTAATTTCAATGCATGAGAATAATTACAATTTGATCATGTTCCTTATTCATCTCATGTTTACTAAATAAATTTATGTTACACAATGGTTTCACTTTCAGATCATCAATAATTACACAACAATACCATTCCAAGTGTTCATATATGTGCATCAACAAAAATATTCAACGTAAAAAAACCAACTGAAAAAACAAATAATAATAATAAAACATTCAAAATATTAGAAAACTTATCAGTTAGAAAAGAGTCTTTAGCATTTTTTGCTGAAACAAATACGTAGAATGAAAGTGAAGTATTTTGTCAAAGAAAAGTGTATCAAGGTTTTAAGTTAAGGGGTATAGTGATATTAGCAAAGGTATAATAGGAATATATTATATTAGACATTTAATTTTTATGTATTTTAGCTTTTTCAATTCTCTAAAAATTTTGCTATGATGACAACCAAACAATATAATATATAAATAATAATAATAATAATAATAATAATAATAATAAAAAGGAGTTTTGGAAATCAAAATAGTTCTTTTGGCCAGTAAATGGTACCAAATATATACTAAATTTCTTTTTCTATAAAAATATCGGCATCTGCGTAATACTTTATTTAAGCTACTATGCAGCTTGTTGACATCTAATTTATAACGGAATAGAATATGTGGAAGATTTGTTATTGAATGCTAGTCGTCAGGGTAATAGTTATAATATGTACATAATTTGATCTTTTACTCTTTTTACTAAAACAATAGCCCATTCATATGTGCCCGATAATATCTAAGGGTTCTTTACACTTTTTTTGAACTCTTATTTTGTGGAAGTGACACCACTTTAATAGATTGAGTTTAATTAAAATCTTTTAACAATGATATTCTTAAATAATAATAGTTTTAAGCGTTCGCTACAATGAATTTTTATATCACATGAGACTGCCGCTCAAATGAAACCCATCTAGAAGGTGGGCTTCAATGAGTCCTATGTTTATGGAATTTTTTCTCCTTTGTATGTAGATTTTTTTATTGTGTATAACAATGAGTGTTGACTTTAAAAAATTATTATTTTATTTATAAATACTAAATTAATTAGAAATAATTATTGTTTTATTAAAATACTCTATGTTTTATTTTAATTTTATGGTAAATTACTATATTTATTATTAACTTATAATTAAAAAAAAAAATTTACTTTCCTTAAAAGTTATTAAAAATAGTTTTTAAATAAAAAAAGTTTTGATCCTGTTCCAGTGTAGATTGTTCCTTGAAAGTTTCTGCAGCCTTTGATGTGTCAACTCCTTGGAACTCACTTCTTTCCTTTGTTTGACGACCTTTGTTATTCTACGAAAACAAATAACACCTTCATTAAGGCGACCCGGCATTTATGTCTAGAACACTTTCTGATGTTCAAATAAGTCTTTATGTTTCTAAATTGGTTTTTATCTCACTAAAAATTTCTAATTATCTTTTTCTATATCTAATGAATTGCTAAACCACATTTTATAAGGAAATCAAGCTTACCTTTCCAAATGTTTTAATGCATGTTAATATATTTACCATTTGTCATTCACATTGTTCTTGGGATCACAAATATTAACTGCTTATCTCACATATGTCACCTTACATCAAAGGATTGCATTCAGTGTGCCATCTTGTTCACCTTCTTTGTTCTCTTTCTTTTACTTTTACTAAATTAACTAGTCCTCGACAGGCTGTTGGATTGACCTCCTGATCGAAGGTGGTGATTCATTGATAGGTGTTATCTTCTTACTCACTCCACATGTCTTTACATGATTGGCTACAAGCAATGCCCGTATAGATCCAATTATATTTAGTCTAATCTAATGGTACACTAAACAAGAGAGCGTATTATATCAATCTAATGCAATTTAATCCAATACAGTATACCAAAATAAACTAAATGCATAAACCTTTGCTAGCAGGGTACTATTATTAGCAAAAAACCAAAAAAAAATAAAATAAAATTATAATAACTTTTTAAAAAGTTGGCACCAATAGAGTTTGCTGCTACTTTTTTAAAAAAAATAAAAATGAATAAGAGAGAGAGTTTGATGCTTGATTAATCTCCAAACAAATGGGCTTAATTAAACACACCCAAATCCCTAGCACATAGCCTATGGCATTGTTCTAAAAATCATCGAAAATTGATGATTTTCTAACGATAAAGCACTAACTGGCACCCTACTGATCTGATAACAACGAGATTGGCAGCCAAAATCTGACGGACCAAATAATCATCCGAGTCAACCGAGTACTCGATCAAATAGACCCAAATCAGCCAAATAAGTTACAACCCAGATTTGGAAAACTTGGTCTCCATCAACCAAAAAAAAAAAAATTGGCAAATCTAAATCTCCTAAGATCAATCAAAAACATCAATCATAACTACAGAGATTGAAAAAAAAAAAAATGAAGAATCAACATAACAAAATCATTTGGGTATTGACAAGTGAAGGTGAGTAGGGGGAGCGACAACTAACGTTGCTGCTAACTCGTGGTTTGGTCTATTTGGAAGAGGGTGGTTATGAGGAGGTCGAGGGGGGCATCTGGCGAAGATCGGAGAGGAAGAAAAACTCAAGAAGGAGGTGGTAGCGAAGGAGGCTAGTGAGAGAGGAGAGAGAGAGAGTGGAGAAGGGTGTGGTCGGTTGAGTGTGATAAAATGATGGCTAGTTAGGGTTTGATGTGTGTGTATATATACACACATATATATAAGTAAAATTACATAAACCCCCTGAGGTTTGATGAATTACACTAATATCTAAATTTAGTCATAATGACATTAATGTCCTCTTTTTTTTTTTTTTTTTTTTTTTTTTTTTTTACAGGTATGACCCAATTTGATCGTCGGTGAACAGTACTCACCAATTAATCTCCGAGTAACCGATAAATCGCTAACCACTGCCTCTTCGATCAATTAGCGAGTAGCGATTTTTGGAACATTGATCTATGAAGCTAAAAATATCCCCTTAACAAAATTAGCCACCTTAAATAAAAACTCATTAAATAAAATAGGATAGGATAGCTTGAATCAGTGCCTTTAACAAAATCTTTGCTCCTCGAGAAGAAAACAACTTGTGCTTCCGCCCCCTTTATTGTGTTCCACACCCAATTCCGAATACTGGCAACCAATTTCTTTTTGTTTCTACTAGCAAAACTAGGTAACCCGAATACCAATCAATCCACTGAATTGGCAGCCACACTACCCACAAGTCTGTAGCCTCACTCCGACAAAATTTGGTTACTAACGTAGATAACAGATTTATCAAAATTAACTATTTGACCTCAACCTTTTGGATATCCATCCAACAATGTTTCTTCTAACAGCCATACCGTCACGGTTTATGGATAATATTTACTTTGAAATGATTAAACATAAGTACATTGTGAAATTACTTTGGAATGTTGGATAGCTTAAATAATAAGGTGGTGGGATACCTTTTTTCTTTTTTTAACGAAATTACACTTGTTATTAGGTGGTGGGATATTATAAGACAATTCATGGAAAAGAACATTTTCATTGAATAATCTCACCGTATCATCCAAGTAGTTGTTGGAAGCGTTTGAAAACCCACAAACAAACTCAAAAAAATTCACACAAATTTATGATAAAAAATTAAGAGAAGAAAATTGTTCATTCAATACTCACGAACTTTTTACTGAACTTATTTGTTTTGATATATTTTTCCTTGGTGGATGATCAAAATACAAATGAGTAATCCTATTTATACTACATTTGATACACCTTGTGTTCTTCTCCTTTATTTTTGTAACCCGGGGTTGTTTGACATAGACCTCTTCTTCTAGAAAACCATTAAGGAATGCCGATTTCAAGTCCATTTGATGCACCTTCCAACCTTTTTGTGCTGCCCATGATAAAAGTAGACAAACTCTCTCCAAATGAGTTATAAAAGCAAAAATTTCTATATAATCAACACTTAACTTCTACCTAAAAGTAGATGAACTGTCTCCAAATGACTTGGAATTGGAATGATTTGAAATCAGAATGACTTGAAATCATAATATTTAATAAACTCGGATCATGTCCTCCCAAATTCCGGTCTAGATGTAGAATTTTTTATTTTGTATGCTCAAGCAATTTCAAGATATCTCGGCATGCTTCAATTTTACTTGTAAATTTTGGTAAACCACGTGCAGCCACTAAATTTGGTCGAAGTGTAAACGTGGTTGTATTTGCATTTGATACCATGTTAGGATGCAGTACCAGTAGAGAGAACATATATCTAGAAATTTGGTAGATCAATTCACAATGTAATTCAATGACATGCCCTTTTGCCTTTACAACCTCTCGATCCATCTCGTACCATTTTTCTGTAGCAACATGCCAGGCGAGAATGCTTTTATCAATCTCTTTGGTGAAGTCCATGCCACGCACATCGATGCTTAGACTCTCACTTTGGGTGGTTTGAGCTCGAGCTTTCTTAGTTTCCAGATAACAAAAGATTAATGTCTTCAAATCACTGGGGACTTTAATATCAGCTGCATACCATTGATTTTCAAGTTTGTCAACAATGCTAAAGTGCTTCAGGAAATTACTTCAAGGCATGGGTTTTTCTTTCACATAAAAGCTTAGCGGACTGAGTTGAGATATTCTATTTGACCACCTCTTTTTTTTTTTTTTTTGGAACAACACCTTTAAAGGCTTCAAACATTATCAAATATTTTGGATGTCTTATCAACTAGGTTTGAAATCGGTCTGAGAATATTTGAAGTCTCATGAGCCAGACTTGAAATAGATCTGAGAAGAGTGGTAAAAGTGTTGAATATATTTCTAAAATAATAGCTCCGAATAGCAATATGAATGTCATGGTAACATCAATTTTTGAAAACTTGTGTTTATGAATAAGTACGGGGAAGAGCACCGACACAGAAGAGGCAAGAATGACAATAATCACTCTCAGGCTTAGACCTAAATTAGTATAGAGTAGAAGTGCTTTGTTGTAAAGATTATTATACATGAATGCAAGTGACATTTCAATCATTTGAAATGTATCTAGATCTACAAAGGATCTCAACAACCTTTCAAAGGCTTCGAAAACGGAGCTTTGGTTAAGGTCTAGAAGGAGTGGCTGAAAACAACGATACATTAAACAATACGCTGCAAATAAAATTTGACCAAGAGAATTTTTAAACTCCGCATGACAAAGGTTTTGATTCGCATGAGAAAGGTTTTGATCCACATGAGAAAGGTTTAGATCCGCATACGAGTCTCTGATTTTCACTAGGCTTGCTTTCCTGAGCACCCAAGTCCTTTCCCCATACTTGATGAGTCCAGCAAATAACAACAAGAGAGAGAAAAATGAAAGAAAGGAGCCAGTCCAAGCCACGACAAAGACATAAATTGCCATTACCATTTGCACAAGAAGTTCAAGAAAGTGCCTTAACCATAACTCATTGTCCTCCAAGAAATATGCAGTTATAGTGTTAGGACCTCCCAGGTGAAGGGAAAAATCGATTTTAATATGCATGTGGAAACATAGGTTTTGAAAATTTTTTCAAACAAAAATATGTTCGATCGATGTTAATAATAACAATTTAATAATTAAATTAATAAGATCAAATCTTACACTGCATATTTATAGATTGAATTGATCTCTTCTGATTTATAGATTCTTCACTACTCAATCTTTCTTTCTATGACTCTTCACAAAAGAAACTATGTGTGGGCACAATCTCGAAGAATCAAATCATGAGATTTTTTCATAAAAGAAAATTATGTAGAAATCAAAAAACAATTTTCTTGATTTCTTTTGAAATGGGGCAATATAGTGTTTTTAATTAATGAAAATTTTTTGTTCAAGTAGCCAAAAATTCTATCTTCTGTTACCAACATAAAACATCCTTTTATAATGGTAAGCTAGGGTTTTTTAATTTGACAAGAAATCCAATTTCCTATTTAAATTGAAAAACTTAGTTCATATCTAATGTGGAATCAAATTTCTTATTGGTTTAGAACTCTTTACTCTTAATTTAATATGGAATCTAATTCCTATAAAATTAAAATTCCTTTAATTTAATTTAATATGGAATTTAATGCCAATTAAATTAAAATTGTTATTTTCATTAATTAATTAAATTATTTTTCATTAAATTAAATGATTCTAAGTCATAAATAATTTAATGATACCATTTAAAATTGAACTCATAATCTTTGATAGATAATTAAATAATTAAAAATTACACATATTTAAATAATCAAATTATTTAAATAATTCGTGAACGTATCCATAAAATTTATATGTAACACTAATAATTGGACAATCCAATTATATCCTTCCATTTGTTTCTTTATGTGGTTGTGAGCTATCAAGGGGACCAAATGAACTTACAATTTGAGCTCCAATAATATTGAAATTATTAATTAAACTCTTTAATTAATAATTCACTATTATTAACATTCGAGTTACACCATTAAAAAATTAAGATTGTACTCTCAAAATTGTAGATATTTTGCATAATTTGAATTTTCAGTGTCCATCGATTTAATCATTTCATATGGTTTGATCCTCTACGAATAGTGCATAATTAGAGTTAGATTATTAAAGTTTGTTATACCTCTCTAATTATATCTTGTTCAATTAAGTACCATTAATTCTCTAATGAATAATATATTTATAACAACTTATGAATTTATTTTTCTGTTTATTTGTAAACAGAAAGTTGAGCGCTCTTATTATTTAAGACCCGAATTAACATTTAAAGGAACTACTCATCTACTTCTCGCAAAAAGAAGTGTATTCCACTATTATGTAGATTGTTTCAAACCACTTATTAAATTATATCTCCAAAGTACGAAGCTTATTGGCTGTAAATCTATAACAGTCTTACTCATATAAATCAAAAGATATGGCTCAACAAATAAGAGTTCATAAAACATTCAAGATCAAAATCAATCCATATATGATTATCTAGTCGATAAATATAAATTTCTTTGTTTAACAGACATTAATAAGAAATTCATTTTTATTATGGTATAGTTCTATATAATCTCTATTATATAAGGTGCCTCAATTTTCAAGTCACCACATGAACAATCCTAAAAAAGATCATCGTATCAAATATGAAATAGATTGCAATTGTAGATTTACTACAAACAAAGTATTCAACTTTGTTTGCTTTCTACAGACTCCTTAGATAACTAATCTCAAACTAAATTCTCTTATATACAACACTTATATACTTAGTTTAAGACTACATAAGTAATCATGGATGTTATATAATATTTATATGAAGTAAACATTTTACAAATATACATAAATTGAATAAAATAAACTTATTTGATTATTATTTATTTAAATGTTTATAAATTATAAACTCTTAGAGCACAAACCCTAACACCAAGTGCATCAGAAGAAATGGTGTCCAAAATGTTGTTAGTTCAGTGTTTGCATCCATAGATCCACCATTTTTTCCATGAAAATGTAACATATTATTTATGATTACACCAAGTGCATATGTTGCAACAATATCTGCACATAAGTAGGCACACCATATAACAATTCTAATCCAAAGCTTAGAATTGTGCTTCCTATGATAACTGAGTACAATCAACACTACTTGGAGCATGAGGCTGAGTAAAATTGTCATTCGCATATTCCATTTCTTCCACAATTTCCTCAAACTCGAAGAAATTTATCAATCCACCTCTTTTTTGAACTGTTCAAATCAACTATTTAAAAATAAGTTTAATTGTTACACTTATAATAAACAGAAATAAAGCTCTAGTTATACGTAAAACAATTTTAAGAATCAGAAAGTAATGATGTTGTTATTAGGCTTTGTGACAAAAATGCTAAACAAAATATGATAGTTATATCGGATCCATAGAATAATAAATAACTTTGATAATTAGTACCTAGAAAATTCCATAATAATACATCTACTTATAACTTGAGTGGTTAACACACTTTTCCTTCACAAATGTGATTAGGGATTTAAGTTCAACCTTATGCATTTTGATGTTGGTAGATTTCGATATATTATAATTATAAATAAAGAATATAACATGATAAAATAACTCAAACTATGAGCTATTTCATTAACAAAATAAACAAAATATGACGACTCTAAATAGTAGAACAATCAAATCTAATTAAATCCTACTAAGATAGTTGACCATAAGTAAGATAATAAAACTTACATTACTTAAATTAATACAAACAAAAATTCTATAACTTTATTTAATTTAATTAGCTTTTTTCATAACATCTACTCTTTTATGCAACTGAGAATTGTGTAAGGTATCAAACAATACAGAACTTAGTCACTCGTATCATACATGAGATTGAAGGACCAAATATTTTAATTTATATCAGTTGCTACATCCTTCATGCATACGAATCCGACAAGCTTTTGCTTATGATACATCCTCCTTTAATAAAGAAAAGAGCAAATTGGCGAAAAAACATTCCCTTTTTTAAATGCGTACAAGCAATCCATCGATGTCTTGCTAGATAGAACCCCGCCAACACAAGCCATTTGTTTCTAATCTCTTTTAACCCCACCAACAAATACATGGAGCTGTTTGTATATGGGTTGGAATTGGATCATTTCCTTGTCTAGTCTAGTTAAGAATATTGTACTAATGTTTCCTAAAACATATGGCATCTGTTTTTGGAAAGTGAGAGGATGCAGCAGTAGTTGTTTTCCCACTGTTTCAATTGTAGCGGGATGGCCATGAGTGAATTTCTTTATGCTTTATCCACGTAAAAGAAAAGATTAATTCATATTTATGCTTTTAGCAATTTTATTATTTTCTTGATTGAAGCATGCACAAACTGATGTCGTTTTAATTATCATTAGCTTAAAGGTTTTGAAGGGGTGTCCAGACCAATAAAGATCAAATACTAATTACACAACTTGAATATATACTTTAATGATAAGCAAAGAAAACTATTTATACACTATGCCCGAATATCTATTCTAATAATAAAATATAAAAATTATTGATATAATATTTACATTTCGGATATCTATCACAACAATAAAGTTAGTAGACCAAGAAGTACACTTCATTTGTTGCAATTATTATTCTTGTAGTTATTATACTTAGTGAATATAATTTTTAAAACTTTTTTTTTAATATTACAAATACATTTACAATTGTCAGGACCCGGCCCCTTAATAAAGACTCTAAGATACGGTTCGGAATCCAATACTATTTTAACTCTACTCTTAAATAGAAAAGAGAAAGAGACTCACCCTTAAGTGGGAAGACTGCCCTCCAACCAGAGAGACTTATACGTTAGCATAAGTAGGCCAAACTATAATTGTCTACTTTGTGGACACTGTTATTCAAGCCTGACATTGCTTTGTGATAAAGCGGCTGGGTGTGCTTAACCAACATGTCAAGTAACTTGTGAGTACAATTTTTGAAACTATGTTTGGGACTATTAGACACGTCTTTTTATATTTTTATCCTCAAAATATCTTTTTTAATAGTTAACACTAAAACTGTTTTTGAAATATGAAAAAATTATGAAAGTATGAGAATCATTCTTTCGTTTTAATTTTAAAAAACAGAAAACAATACCCATAGGCCCCTAAATGCTTCAAATTTTTCACTTTTGTTTCTAACTAATTAATATGCAATATTTTCCTGTAAAGATTTTAAAATTCTATGCAGCTTTATCCACTCAAACTGAATTTATTGAGATTCGAAGTTGGTCTTTTGCACCTGTCCAAACTTCTAACATTATTGGTTTTGGGTAATTTATATTGAAACTTAATATCACTTTTTTGAGTCTAGTGCTTGTTGGCAAATTATCAAAACATATGAAGGATACTGGTTTGATCTTCCCCCATATTTGGAGGAGACGGAACCGATCCAGATATGCATTCCAAAATATGGAGAAGAATGGAGATTTATTTATTATTATTGTTCAGTTTTTTAATTAATTATACCCCATAAAATGACATAAATACCCTTGAGTGGTTAAGTGAATCATCAACTACCTATTTAGTGGTATATTCTTATGATTTAAGGAAAATCAGCAATGACTTATGTTTAGAGAAACTCATTGTGCTTGAATGCAATTTTTCCTTAAATAAATATAATTATTTGAATTTAGCAAAATGAAATGGGCTTAGAAAAATGAAATTCACATGATGTGATAATCAACCCTTAACATCAGAATCCTTAATTCATCATTATTCTACCAAAATACCAAATCACATTCAAAATCACAATTAATTAAAGGCCCATTAAATGATTGTTCAAAAAGAGATTTAGCTCTATTATTCTAACTCCGAAAAAGTGCCAACAGGCATCCCACCAATGTGACCGATCCACTTGTCTGCACGTGATTTAAGATCAAACTCAGTGAAGCCAATACATTTTGTGAAAAGCCAGACGTGAGTAAGAAACTCTCCACCACACTTGAGCCGTTGGGCATGCTGCATTCCTCTACACTTGTAGGCTACATACGCCAGCATCTCTAACCAAGCGACTCTAATTATCTTCCACCTTTGTTCCGAAGACTGTCATATAATATTGAACAAATTAATTGATATCACTCACAATAATGAATATTAAGAATTATAATAAGATTATGAACAAAATCAACAACTTTTGTCATACCTGCAGTTCATTTAGTTTTTGCAAAAAGTTGGGTAAATCTTTAGCGAAGAAATCAACTACTCTCGCCTCGGATCCTGTCATATTCTCCGAGATTATAGGTAAAATTTTTGATTCTGTATCCTCAAGCAATTCTCGGCATGCTGCAATTCTACTAGCAAATGATGAACGACGTGCAGCCTCTAAAATTGGTTGAAGTATAAACTTGGTTGTATTTGCATTTGATACCATGTTAGGATGCAGTACCAATAGTGAGAACATATATCTAGAAATTTGGCAGATCAATTCAATGTCAAGCTCTTTTGCCTTTACATCCTCTCGATCTATCTCGTACCATTTTTCTGTAGCAACATGCCAAGCGACAATGCTTTTATCAATCTCTTCAGTGAAGTCCGTTATACGCAGTTCGAAGTCCTCATCCTCATCTGAGGAGGGTTGACGACTCTTGGTTTTCAGATGAGTAAAAACTAATTTTTTCAGATCATTGGGGATTTCAATGTCAGCTGCATACCATTGATTTTCAAGTTTTTGAACGTTGCTAAATTGCTTCAGGAAATTACTGCAAGGCATGGGTTTTTCTTTCATAATGAGGCTTAGCAGACTGAGTTGAGACATATTATTTGACCACCTCTTTTTTTTTGGAAGAACACCTTTAAAGGCTTCGAACATTATCAAACATTTTGGATGTTTTATCAGCCAGATTTGAAATCGGTCAAAGAATGTTTGATGTTTTATCAGCCAAACTTGAAATCGGTCTGAGAAGAGCAACAAAAGTGCTGCATATATTTCTAGAATAACAGCTCCAAATAGCAATATGAATGTTAAGGTAACATCAATTTTTGAAAACTTGTGTTTATGAATAAGTACAGGGAAGAGCACCGACACAGAAAAGGTAAGAATGATAGTAATCACTCTTAGGCCTAGACCTACATTAGTATAGAGCAGAAGTGCTTTGGTGTAAAGATTATTATACATGAATGCAAGTGACATTTCAATCAATGGAAATGCATTTTCTCCAAAGGATTCGAACAACCGTAGAAAGCCTTCTCTTTCAAGGATTTTGAAAATAGAGCTTTGGTCTAGAAGGAGAGGCTGAAAACAAATATACATTAAAAAATACGCTAAAAGTAAATAATGACCAACAAAATCACTAAGATCACTCACGGTAGAAGACACGTGAGAAAGGTTTAGATCCGCATATGACTCTCTAATCTCCTCTACGCTTGCCTTCCTGAGCACCCAAGTCCTTTCCCCATACTTGATGAGTCCAGCAAATAACATCAAGAGAGATAGAAAGGAAAGAAGGGAATCAGTCCAAGCCATGACACAGATATATATTGCCATTACCATTTGCACAAAAAGTCCAAGGAAGTGCCTTAACCACAACTCATTGTCCTCCAAGGAATATGCAGTTATGGTGTCAGGACCTCCCAAGTGCATCAGAAGAAATGGTGCCCAAAATGCTGTTAGTTCAGTGTTTGCATCCATGGATACACCATTTTTTTCATGAAAATTTGACATATTATTTGTGATTATACCAAGTGCATATGTTGCAACGATATCTGCAGATAAGTAAGCACACCATGTAACAACTCTAATCCAAAGTTTAGAATTGTGCTTCCTACGATTACCGAGTACAATCAGCACTAATTGGAGCATGAAGCTAAGTAAAACCGCCACTCGCACATTCCATTGCTTCCATAGTTTCATCAAACTTGAAGAAAATTCCTTCATCCTCTGACTCTTTTTTGAACTGATAAAATTAACAATTCAAAAATAAGTTTTAATTCTTACACTTACACATAATAGATAGAAAGAAAGCTCTATTTATGCATAAGCAAGTTTAAGAATTGGAAACTAAAGAAGGTTCTATTAGGCTCGCAAAAAAAATGGTAAACAAAATATGATAGTTATATCCTAAACAAAATATAACAACTCTAAAAAGTAGAACAATCAAATCTAACTAAATCCTACTAAGATAGTTCGCCATCAGTAAGGTAATAAAACTTATACTACTTAAATTAATACAAACAAAAGATCCTATGACGTTATTTAATTTAATTAGCTCTTTCATAACATCATACCTGCTCTTTATGCAACTGAGAATTGTGTAAGATATCAAATGATACGGAACTCAGTCACTCGTATCATACGTGAGATTGAAGAACCGAATACTCGTATCATACAAATTCGCCAAGCTCCTGCTTTGTGATACAACCTCCTTTAATAAAGAAAAGAGCAAATTGGCATAAAAAATATTCAATTTTTTAAATGCACAAGCAATCCTTCGATACCTTGCTGGATAGAACCCCACCAACACAAGCTACTTGTTTCTAGTCTCTATTAACCCCACCAACAAATACATGGAGCTGTTTGTATATGGGTTGGAATCGGATCATTTCCTTGTCTAGGCAAGTTAAGAATATTGTACGAATGTTTCTCAAACATATGGCATCTGTTTTTGAAAAGTGAAATGATGCAGCATTAGTCATTTTCCCACTGTTTCAATTGTAGCGGGATGGCCATAAGTGAATTTCTTTTATGCATTATCCAGGTGATGGAAAAGATTCATGTTTCTGCTTTTAGCTACTTTATTCTTTTCTTGATTGAAGCATGCATAAATTGATACCGTTGTAATTATTATTAGCTTAAAGTTTTTTAAGAAGGTGTTCGGACCTACAAATATTAAATAATAATTATAAAGCTTGAATATCTACTTTAATAATAAGGGAATAAAACTATCCATACACTTGCCCGAATATGTATTCTAATAATAAGAGATGAAAATTATCCATATAATATTTACATTTTAGATATCTATCACAAAAATAAAGGGAGAAAAATACACAATTTGAATGTCTATTCCAACATGGTGAAAACTATTCATATAAAGTTTGTAAAATGCATTTGATAGGGGACTTAAACCCCAAACAATAAGGTGGATGTGTATGACTGTCAAATTGGCTTGATGATAAAGAGTGCTCATTCAACTTGACAATTACTTATGTTCTAGTCCCTATATAATACATAGGAAATGGATGGAATTATGATATATTAGGTGTGAATGTGTTTTCCTTTTTTCTTTTTCTACTTTTCTGTTAGGTAAACTATATAAACTATTAAAATAATTATATAAAATATTAAATAATACATTAAAAAATTATATAATATATATTAAAATCTTATCAAATAAAATATCAAAAATTATATAACATAAAATTCAAAATTATATAATAGTTTACAAATTATAAGAATAAATATATAGTTGTACACCAATCCTTGTGTTACAATACATCATCAAACACATGATTGTAGAAAGAAATTATTATTTTTTAAAATAACATCAAGTACATACAAGTTACTGGAGCTGAAAATTACTATATATATATATATATATATATATCTTCCTCTGTATTTTTATTTATTTGCTTCATTATTTGCTTTAGACTTTTTTCAATTTTTTTAATATTATAATCTATTTAAATAATTTATCCATTTCTATTTACAATAGGTTAGTTTCCTATTAAATTATATATTATTTCTAAGTTAGTCTACGCATCTATAACTTTTTTCTCACTAACTAATGTTGAGCAAATTTAGATTTCTCGGGTTGCAGTTTTTGCTCCTTTACTTTGCATTCTTAATGTTAAGCTTATTTACAAGTCAAGATATTTTGACTTGCCAAGTTTAAGCTATTAAATTAATAAATAATTTTCTTAAAATTTGTGTTATTTATATTTATTATTTTGTCAAATTATTAAAACTAGGTTTTGTAACAAGATTAAATATGACTTTTATACAAGGTCTTTGATTATTTATATTGAAATGTAAATTGTAAAAAAAGTTAATATAAATTCAGTTGTAAACTACTTTTGAAACTTAAAAGATCGAGAAATTACATTTTAATTCACAAAACTCAAGTTTTAATATATATTTTGTATAAGATTTAAACAATATTACATTTAGTCTATCAATAAGTTTTCAATATTAATATATTTATTTTTTCATCAACTTGAATATATATTTTTTATTTGGCTCCCTAATCAAAATTCCTGGCTCCTCCGCCCCTGGTCATTCATATATGTGCGTGTCTGCATGAGATTGAAGGACCAAGTACTTCAATTTATAAGTAATTACATGCGTACAAATTTATAAAGCTTCTGCTTTATAGAATATCCTCCTTTTAAAGTGAGTTATTTAATAATACTTCAAAAAACATTCCATTTTTCAAAATTCATAAGCAATCCTTCAATGCCTTGCGTGAGAAACCACACCAACACCAAACCAAATTGCTACATTATTTTTTCTGCAGTTAATTCGATTAATTGATAATATATATATATATATATAAATTCATTGCAAGCATTTACTTTTTAATAGTTTGAGACACCATAAAGTTCTATACATTGAAATTGTTACTAAGCAAATTGATACACCAAAATGCTCTTCTACCTAGTTGCCGTGTTTTGGCTTGAAATGTCCAAAAACATATACATGAAAGTTGTTTGTAGATGATATCCAAGTAAACGAAAGGAAGAGGACCCGCAGAGAACCCCAAGATACTTTCCAGAGCAGCTTTCCGATAAGGAGAATTCCTACAAATAAAATAATAATGGCTCTTCACACCAATAATCACCTGACCTGAAGCCAAGCTATAATCCAAGATAAAATTCTTAAATTTGGATAAAATAATAGAATTAGCTCTGCTAAAAGTATCATCAGATTGGTTGAGTCATTTACATATCTTGGCAAAGTTAAAAATATTGTATAATTTGTTTTCCAAAAGACATGGCATCTTTTGAAAAGTAAAAGAACTTGGTAACTTGTACCTTTTTATGCGATTAAAGGACCAAATATTTCCTTTTATGTGTAAGTTTACACCAAATTCCATAAGCTTTTCCTTTATACAACTGTCCTTAATTTAATAAAGAAAAGAGTATAGTTACTTTTAGGTTAGTAATACTTTGGAGAACATTCAATTTTTTAAATGCACAAGCAACCCCTGTATGCCCTTTCATGAGAAGCCTCACTAACAGTTCGGTGGGTCTGGATAATGAAATACATTTTTTTTCTGCAACTGACAAATGAACCCATCTATCATAATGTCTATGAAAGAACCTATGTTGGAAGAGATTTTCTTCTTAATCACAATCCTTATTTTTTTTAATTTTTATTTTACACTTATTCTCTAAAGGTACTTCATATTTAAACATAAAATTTCTAAAGATATTTATTTTGTTTAAAAATACAGTTTTATTTTTCACACTTCTTTTCTAGATACACTCTATCTTGAAAAAAAAAATCAAAAGAGATTTGTTTAAAAGACTTATATTTTATTCATAAGAAATACATCTCTCTCTTTTTTTTTTTTAAAAAAAAAAATCATTTTAAAGAAGTTTTATTTTATCCTAAAAAAATCGAACTTGAAGATTGCAAATTTAGAACTAATAAAAACATACTTGTCCGTTGTTGTGTTGTTTTGAGTAGCCTATGTCCACCTTTATTTTCTAATAAAGTAAAGCATAAAAAAATATTAAAAAAAGGATAAAATTTTAGGATTTTAAGTTTATAAAATATTAGTGAAGGTATAAAATAGCACGTAGTTTAAAGATTTATGTGTATCTTTAGAAACATTAATTTCTAGCCATTCTGATTCCAAACACTACTTGATGGGTATGGCTGTGCTTACGGGTACAAACTGGAACCCAAACCCGTGAAAACTTGGCGGGTTTGGGTAGAGTATGAGTACAATGTATTCTAGCTCATTCGAGTGTGGAAGTGTGGATTTTGGTAAACCCGCCCAAACTTTACCTGTTGCCATCCATAATCATTTTGTTCACAAGTTGTTAGAACGAGAACAAAATATTATGATTACCACTCAACAACTTCATGGACAATTATTTTTGACGGATTTTATCCTCGATATTTTGCATGTTATATATTTACGTACATACATGCCTCCATAAAATATTTTTCACTGGTTCTTTTTTTTTAATGTCCTTGAATTTTAATAAGATATATATGTATATGTATATACTCTTTTATTTTTGCTTTTGCAAATTGTCATTCAAGGACAATAGTCACAGTCTTCATTAAGACCTGCTTAGATGATAAATAATAGGAATATATTATATCAGACATTTAATTTTTATGTATTTTAGTTTTTTAAATTCTCTAAAAATTTTACTGTGATGACAACCCAACAACACAAAAAAATAAATAATAATAATAATAATGAGTTTTTGAGATTGAAATAGTTCTTTTGGCCAGTAAACTGTATCAAATATACACTAAATTTCTTTTTCTATAAAAATATCGACATCTGCGTATTACTTTATTTAAGCTACTATGCAGCTTGTTGACATCTAATTTATAACGGAATAGAATATGTGGAAGATTTGTTATTGAATGCTAGGCGTCAGGGTAATAGTTATAATATGTACATAATTTGATCTTTTACTCTTTTTACTAAAACGATAGCCCATTCATATGTGCCCGATAATATCTAAGGGTTCTTTACACTTTTTTTGGACTCTTATTTTGTGGAAGTGACACCACTTTAATAGATTGAGTTTAATTAAAATCTTTTAACAATGATATTCTTAAATAATAATAGTTTGAAGTGTTCGCTACAATTAATTTTTTATTCCACATGAGATTGCCGCTCAAATGAAACCCATCTAGAAGGTGGGCTTCAATGAGTCCTATGTTTATGGAATTACTTTTCCTTTGTATGTAGATTTTTTTATTGTGTATAACAATGAGTGTTGACTTTAAAAAATTATTATTTGATTTATAAATACTAAATTAATTAGAAATAATTATTATTTTATTAAAATACTCTATGTTTTCTTTTAAATTTTATGGTAAATTACTATATATATTATTAACATATAATTAAAAATATTTTTTACTTTCTTTAAAAGTTAATAAAAATAATTTTTTAAATGAAAAAAGTTTTGATCATGTTCCAGTGTAGGTTGTTCCTTGAAAGTTTCTGCAGCCTTTGATGTGTCAACTCCTTGGAACTCACTTCTTTTCTTCGTTTGACGACCTTTGTTATTATGCCAAAACAGATAACACCTTCATTAAGGTCACCCAGAATTTATGTCTGGGGACATTCTCTGATACTTAAATTAACATTTATGTTTTTCAATTGGTTTTTATCTCACTAAAAATTTCTAATTATCTTTTTCTATATCTAATGAATTGCAAAACCACATTTTATAAGGAAATCAAATTTACCTTTCCAAATGTATAATAGAAAATTAAGAGAAGAAAATTGTTCTCTCAAAACTCACAAACACTTTGCTCAACTTATTTGTTTTCATATATTTTTCCTTGATGGATGATCTACATAAAATGAGTAATCCTATTTATGCTACATTTGATACATCTTAATTAACTGTTAACACATAAACTTATTAAATCCAAACACTCATTGAAAACTCCTAGATACATGAATAAAACTAGATTCATCCATGATAAATTCTATATACCTATAAGTGAAGATACATCACGTCTAGATTAATATTCTAACAATATTAATCTACTTGAAAGGCATGATATGGTAAAAGATATAAAATGTAATTTAATAAAATAAATAAAATTTATAAAATTATCTTATAATGAATCTAAATTGGGGTCCAATGCATCACGATCCACTCATAATTTAAATGATTAGTAAAAAACTCCCCACATCATAGGTTTAACCCTATACGCAATTACAAACATATGTGGTGATAGCTTTGCTCCTTATTATAAGAATAAATTTCTTTATGTTACAAAAGTAGATTTTGCACCGCACATGTTGTTTAATCTTGATAGGTTTCAAAGTATATTTTTGAACAACATATACAATTTAATCTCAATATCACACTTATGGTTTAAATTGCGGACTGCATTTGATGTTTAATTTTGGCGTAATGATAGACTTCTCAAATATTTGTCCAAATGATGTGACAGTCACATTAATTACCATATCATCTTATAATTTAATTATATGGTGTTGACAATTTACTTACCATATCATTTTGATATAAATTTGAGAAAAATATTTGAGAAGTCAATGTATTACTCCTAATCTCGACTAGTTTGTCACTCCACATAGTGTTTAATTCTTAATAGATCTCAACAACAAAAGTAAATTTTCAAGCATTATATTTTGAACTATAGATGATATTTAATCTGGATAGATAGTCTCTATTATACTTTGTAGACGTCACAATATAATGTCACTAGATTTTTTATTTTATTTTAACCATATTAAAAAGAAAATGAAACCCTGTAAATTTTTCCTATCGTTAATTGTTCATGAAAGAAACTTGGATGGACTGCTCGTATGAGCTCACTCATCATACGGCATGCCCAATCAAATTAATTCTAAGCCACCTAGCACGTTAGTGTTGAGGAAGGGCATATTAAATTGGGCAGTAACATGCGCCCGTTGCATCAAAGTCTTCCTCCGTATACAAAACTGCTCAACAAAATCTGACATGGAAATAACCTTTTGCCAAATTCGGTCTTATATCTTGTGTAAAATTCGTGAACCAAAAACCAACACAAAAACATCATTTGAAAATTTTTGTTAACATTGACGGTTAAAAATTGGGTCACAAAGATGAAACTGATGAATTTCTAAAAAATTTGGCGATAACGGATCCATAAATCAGTTCATGTTTAGAAAAGTAAAGATTTTTCAAATACAGGGGGCGAAATTGAAATTTTCTCTTTTCTGAAATTATATTTAAATAATCTCTAAAAATTATACTAGAATTGTTAAAAATTATTATTGAACCATTTATTAATAGTCAATTTTTTTTTTTTTTTTTGTTTAATTATTTATCATGTAAGGAAACTATGAATCAAATCTAGCAAGACTTACTCTTGTTTTCATATTAAAAAGATTAATATTAGTTATGACAAATTCTGGTATATTATAAAAATTAAATGATTAATTTATAAATTTGTAAAGTAGATATAGGGAGTAATTAAATATATGTTTGGTACAACTTATTTACTAAACAAAAGAACTTCTTTTATTCACAAAGCTTCTTTTTTTTTTTTTAATATATATATATTTTTTCATTTAGAGGAATGTTTGATATGTACATATATATATATATATATATATGAAGCAGCCCCATCAATATTTTATCAATTTTTAGCATGATGTAAGGATCAAGTCTAAGTGAATCCAAAAGATTAATTGAAATTTAGTTTATTGTTATTAATTTGGTCCGGTTTAAGTTTTAGAAATAAATAAACATTTGGATAAATACTCACTTGAGGGATATTTTTAAAAGAAATTAACAAAGTTGGGTCAAAAAGGAAAAAGATTATAGTAAAAGGTGGGGTGCAAAATGAAAATTTATAAGATAAAAGATTGAGACAAATTGTGTTCGTGCATTGAGAAGGAAAAAGTGACAAAATTGCCACTATTTTATTGAAAGAAAAGGGACAAGTGTCATGAGATGGTGGATAGCTATTAAAGAAATATTGATTGATTATCTTTTGGGGGTAGAGGCAATTATGGAAGTCGTGGCAGAAACAAAGGTGAGAGGTATGGCAAGGGTCAACAGAAAGTTGTTTGCCAAGTCTGTGGAAGAATAGGTCATATTGCTCATTAATGTTACCATCGTTTTGACAACAAAAGCTAACTCAAGGATCACCTATATCAGTATTAACAAGTGTTTGCATTACTTGTTTTACCCATCATTCATGGCTCTTGATGCATTAGTTTTGTTTTCTTCTTCACAATTTCTTCCACGTCAGTTGACTTGGAAATCGAATAGCAAAGGCTTGCATAACTATAGTGATGGAAGTGCATTATGCATATTGTCATGTCAAAACAAAAATTTTATTTTATGGTCCACAAACTTTATCAAAATAATTAATTTAATGGGATCATGATCCTGTCTTGATCAAGCCATGTAAAAAAGAACAAAACACTATATTTTCACCCCACCACTGTAAGGCTTTAACTTGACTTGGTACTTGACTAGGCAGGCATTATTTTAAGCAGAAAAACTAATCCGAAAATATCAACTGGGGCTGAAACAAATTTGTCTGCCAGTGCCAAACGCAGAATTGAAGTAATAATCAATTAATGAATGGGAACTGATCCATTATTATTTTTCCTTCTCACCTGGGATGTGGGATCTAATCAATCAGGTAGCATGTTATTTTGTTAATTTTGATAATTTTCAATTACTTTCTCTTTCTATATTCCCAATTGGAAACCATAAATTTGTGGAGTACAAATTGGAGACTGACAAAAAGGGAAACTAGTAGTATCAGTCAAAAAAATATTAATGAGGGACTTTCTAGGTCACCTCCTCGTTGACCTAAAGGAGAAACTACGTAGATGCTTCATTTTATTAAGTCTTCGAGAAATTTCAAAGAAGAAGCGAAAAAAATAATATTCATGTAATATTTTATATGTAGAAGTCTTTTGTAAAAGTAAAATAAGGTGTGTGACAAGTTCCATTATCAATAAAAAGGACTAATAAATGCATACATACGAGGGGGCTTTCCTATTTGGGATTGACTTTATTCAGACTCTCTCCTAACTAAGAATGCCTTTTATATATTCATCCGTTGCTTGGTGTACCTAGAAAATATATTATGAGAAAAATGGGGCTGCATGTACTAACAAATTATTAAGGAACAGTGAATCAACTATTCATTAAACTTCACCATTAACTATATATTGGAGACTGAGGAGACTTAGATAAAACTGACATGTCTATGTACGTCTTTAAATCTATCATAGTAGTCTGATTAATTTGAAGAGAGATTGACCTAGTCTTGGCAGAAAATCATGAATGCAGCCAGTAAACAGAATAATCCCAACCTTTGCCTGATATTCTGTTGCATTACTTATCTATAGATATTGTTGTGCTCTTACATGCATCTAAACCAATTCACTAAAATTCTGGCATTGATGACTCAAACTACTAATGGAGTAAGTAATTTAATCTGCATCAACACATCCGGCATTTAGTCTAGAAGTCTTGCATTCTTACGGATTTGAACATTATTATCACTACAAGAAATTTAATCTTTTACGACATCAGATAGATAGCATTTTTGTAAAAATGCTGAAATTGATAGCAATCGTAGCATGTCTTGCAATAAATGCTGCAATTGTGGAAAGTAATTATCTTTTGTAGCTTTTGATGATTGCAGTTGTGGAGAGTAATTAACTAGTGGTGATGGCAGCATATTGCTTTTGAGGATCTCTAACTCTATAATGAGATAGAAGCGAGTAAAATTTCATTTGAAATTGGTTTTGGAATAGCAAAGACAATACCAGAATATTATTAGAGGGAAGATTCTCAAATGCTGCCACTACCTTTTAGAAATTGGTATTCAATTAGAAATGAACAGAGTGTAAAAAAAAATAAAATAAAATAAAAATGAACATTTATCCATTACAGAAATGTAAATTGGATCATAATCAATGATGTTAAACCATTAAGTTCATATGAAATAGACAAAACTTAACATTACATTGCATCATAATTATTGATAGTATGCATAGAATTCAATTGGACACTGATAAGTTTAATCTATGAAGGGGAAAAATATGGAATTCGATGCATCATAAATTACAACCTTAGCATATTGGAGAAGATAAAGAGTTTACTGCCTCTGATCTTGGAGAAGATAAGAATGGCTTCCGTGGGAATTGTAACGAATCAAGGCTAGCTTCCAATATTTCCACCACTCTACTCATTGTTGGCCGGCTTGAGGGATTAGTTTGAATGCACCACAAACTCACAATTAACATCTTCCTTACAGATTCATTCTCCTCTGCATTTTCAATGCCTTGCAGTCCAAGTTCTTCACCTAGTTTGAGACGCTCATAAATCCAATCTGGAAAATATAGTTCACTTGTCCGATCAACTTCTACATCAATGTTTTTTCTTCTTCCAATCATTTCTAAAACCATCATTCCATAACTGTAAACATCTGACTTATAAGAGACTTCTCCAAATTGTCTACAAAATACTTCGGGAGCAATATACCCAACAGTCCCTCGTGCTCCTATCATTGATATGATACTCTCTCTCTTGGGGCAAATTTTGGCAAGGCCAAAATCGGAGATCTTTGGACAAAATTTTTCATCTAGGAGTATGTTATGAGGTTTTATGTCAAAGTGTAAAATTCGTGTGTTGCAATCACGATGTAAGTACTGTAATCCTTCAGCTATGCCTAGAGCAATTTGGTATAACATTTTCCACTTCAGCTGCTTATCATTTGGATATTTTTCATATATAAACTTTTCAAGAGATCCATTTGGCACAAACTCATAAATAAGAGCTCTTCGACAACCCTCAAAACAGTATCCCCAAAGACTCACTATGTTAATGTGGGAAGTTCTGCTAATGCAAGCAACCTCATTTATAAATTCTTCACCATTACCTTTTGATTCATTTAAGATCTTCACTGCTATATTACGACCATCAAGTAGGCTGCCTTTGTAAACTCCTCCATAACCTCCTTGGCCTAGTTTATGCTTGAATGCATTGGTCATTTTCTTAATATCTGAATAGCTATATCTTTTAGGAGTTAGCGGTCCATAGTTCTTCAAAAAGGCCTCAATGTTCTGATAATTCTTAGTTTTCTTCTTCCAGAAAACAGTGGGGTTTTCCGACAATAATTTTTTCCTGAAGCAGCAGAAGGCTAGAATTATGGTCGATATGACAATTCCAGAAGCTGTTAATGCTGCAGCGAAAGGAAAGAGTAATTTAACAATAACTATAGCAACTTAAATGCTAGAAGAAAAATTTAGAAAGTTACAAGAATTGTCACTACCACCAAACAAAAGACTCACACACGAGATTACATTCAATCATCATGTCAAGGAACCGATGACTATATTACCTACAACAACTGCTGTGATACGACCATTAGCATTTCCTGCAATACAGAACACAATTTGAAGTAAGCTCCGCAGAGGAAAACAATAATTACATGTACTGCTGGCCATAAACTGTAGGAAGAAATTTTTTTTGAAGAAGATTGTTGGGAGATTTCGACATGCTATGGTTGCTGGAAATTTATGTTCTCCCAACAAGCATGCCATTATGGAGATAATTCATAAGTTGATCTCATCAATTCATTATATTTTGGATCGAATCAAGTTTGTATGTCTCAATAATTCCTGCCACCTCTTCAGATGTCATACGTTATACTCCAGATATACAAATTGAAAATAAAACAAAAACGTAAAGGAATCACCAAAAGGTCAAAATCCAAATCTGCAAAAGTAGATGCCTCAGTCTTCTTCGAAATCTAGGAGTAGTAGAAACCAGATAATGAGCAGAAAATTTGAAACAGTGAAAAAAAAAAATGGTGGCTTGCAGATATTTTCCAACAGTAATTTTTAAGCCTAATAAATCTGTGAATGAATTGAAGAGTCCAAACAGCTTACCTGTTCTAGCAGTTGAACAATAAAAATTTCCCAAGCTATCACTTTGACATTGACCTCCTTTCCAATGACACTCATAGCATTCTCTCGTTACATTCAATTTCAGAATGAAAAGATCAGCGTACACATTAAGAAGTTGAACACTTTTGCTGTTCTTATTTACTTGGAGCCGAAGGGTTGAACACTGAGGTCGAAGACTTGGTAAATCAACAGCAGCGGAGTAGATAATGGAGTGACTAGACTCATTGCATAGCAAAAGGGAATTTGTTGGGATGCTGTCAAGAATTTGGGGGCATTTAAAATAGTTTTGCGTGAACGGGATTTCAAAAGATAAAAAGGGAGAGCTGAGGAGGGTCAAATTTTTGAAGGAATTGCAGCTATGGTTATTCAAGTTTTTGATCAACTTGAATGGTTGATCTACAATTCTAATCCAATTGTCATGAGATATGCCTCCAATATTAAACCATGGCCCATCCTTCCCCAGTTGAATCTTCTGGACTTCCTCGTTGCAGTTGTCTACAATGCACAACCCACACTCAGAATGCGTTCGGTTGGAAAAGGGAAATCCTATGTTGCCTAGTTGTCCACAATGGAAAGACGGGCATCTTGGATTGAATCCGATTTCTTCATCAGCTAAGGAAATAAGTAACAGGTAAGAGAGCATAAAGAATCGAAGTGAAGAAGGGCGAGCCATTTCAAAAACAAAACCAACAGAAGTACTCTTCTTTTTGCTTGTTCTTTTAGCTTCTGTTAGCAATTTTTCATCTTTCAAGTCATCATTGTCCTTGCATTAAAGTGGCTTATTTTTGTTTTTTTTTCAAAGCATGCATCGGACTTTGCTCTAACAATACACATAAGCATGTGACTTTCATGACTCTTGTTTGCATTAGTTTTGTTTTCTTCTTCACAGTTTCTTCCACGTCAGTTGACTTGGAAATCGAGTAGCAAAGACCTGCATAACTATAGCGACGGGAGTGCATTATGCATATTGCTATTGAGATTATAACATTTCTATTAGTTTTTTTTTTTTTTTACTGGGTTTATGTTTAATTTGAAATTGTTCATTTGTCTATCCTATAAGGCACGGCAATTAAGTAATGAATTGGACAGGAAAGACCTGTAATCAAAAGCAGACAAGAAGTTGCATTGTGCAAAATTTTTTGAGTTCTGTGGGGAAAAATTAGAAATGATGTGAAAAGAACAAAACCAATGTTTAAACTGACTTGGAAAGCAATGTTTTTAATTTAAAAAGAAAAAAAAAATAAAAAAAAAAAGAAGTGATCTTTTAAAAGTAGATGAGTCTGCCCTAGAAATTTATGAAACACATCTGCATATATCAAAACAGGGAAAGAAGATTATGCCTTTCTTCTTACAGCTAATTGGCTTTTCTCTCTCAACAATCCTCTAATAAAAATTTCTTCAACCAAACAAAAATAGTTCTAGGAGACATTAACAGTTAAAATTGGGTTATTTGAGATCAATGGTTGGAAATTCGAGAAGGATGTTCTTTTCTACTCCAGCTGAATGGTGAAAAGAGTGGTAAAATCCCCCTCCCCCCAAAAAAAAAAAATTAATGAAGAAATTTTATTTCATTGCGGAGAATCGTTAGTTTCCAGTGTCCTATAGTGAATTGGGACTAAATTAAGTAGGCTGGATAAACATTGTTTTTGATATATTTGAATTGAGAACTATTACTTATAGATATTTATAACTTATAATTTTGGATGATAATATGAATTATATTTAATGTCTTTAAAAATTTATGACTTAGAGTTTTGGATAATTGAAAATCTAGAGTATCGAATAAAGTTTCAGATCGATTTTTGAAATATGTATGAAATTATATCATTGTTTTATGGTGGTTTAAGTAAAGATATTTTTGTTTAATATCAAAGTTGTGCAACAGAGGTGTGATGTTCAGTCTTTTATTTGTGAAAATTCGTACTTATTAGGTTTGAAATTGAGTTATGAGATGATAAACTTGAAGTTCAAGACAACTGAATGAGATTTGTGTGAATGTGACAAAACAGTACCAAAAGTAAAAGGATAAATGAAATAACTAGGAGATAGAGGTCATCCCAAATGATTTATGACTACAAGACTCAAGTTCTGCAGCAGACTAACAACAATTTAATGAGTGGTTTCCAGGTTATCTCCTCCCTATAACTGACTTGTGGCAGAAGCTTCATAGACTTTATTTAGTCTTTAGAAGCTCCAAAAAATTCAACTAACTCTGAAGTCTTCCTCCATATACAAAACTGCTCAACCGAAATAACCTTTTGCCAAACTCGGTCTTTATCTTGTGTAAAATCAGTGAACCAAAAACCAACACAAAAACGTCATTTGAAAATTTTTGTTAACATTGACGGTTAAAAATTGGGTCAAAGAGATGAAATTGATGAATTTCTAAAAACTTTAGCGATGACGGACTTATAAATCAATTCATGTTTCGAAAAGTAAAGATTTTTCAAATAGAGGGGACAAAATTGAAATTTTCTCTTTTCTGAAATTATATTTAAATAATCTCTAAAAACATAGAATTATACTAGAATTGTTAAAAATTTTTGTTGAACCATTTATTAATAGTCAATATTAGTTCCGACAAATTTTGGTATATTATAAAAATTAATTGATTAATTTATAATTTTGTAAAGTAGACATAGGGAGTAATTAATGTATGTTTGGTACAATTTATTTATTAAACAAAGGAACTTTTTTTATCCACAAAGCTTTTTTTTTTTTTTAAATATATATATTTTTCTGTTTAGTTGTTATCTCAGTAGAGCTTTTAAATAATTATAAAAGTTGAAATACATCTACTGGAAGAGGTTGGAATTTTTAATTTTTCCAAGTAGATCTTTCCGATTATATATAACTACTGTAAAAATGTTCAAAGACATCACTAGCAATACATTAGTTTTTCAAAGCCTATTTAAAAGTAAATTAAAAATATCGGTTATTTAAAATACAATATCTTAAAAATTAAGACACTACAAATATATCGGTTAATTTATTAATCGATGTGGATGTATTTAATTTAACACATTGCTTTTTTCTCAAAACGGATGTCTTACGTAATGAGAAATCTTAACACATTGTTTTAGAAATAAACTGATTTCTTTTGTTTCCATTTATTAAATCATTTAAAAACTAATGATGACTTTATCATACTTTATTTTAATTAATTTTAAAATAATAAATTCTTTTAAAATTGTAAATTAATATAGTAAATTTATTAAAACTAAAAATAATTAATTAAAATATACTAATTTAATCATATTTGGTAACAAGAAAAAAATATTGTGAATTTCTTATAAATTTAGTTTTTTAAAATTTGTAACTTATAATTTTGTAAAATTATTTTTATGTATGAAAACCTAATTGGGTTGCTATTTAAAAATAAATAAATAAATAATTGGGTCGGGTCAGTGAGTAACCCATGAAACCCGACTTGACCTAGCCTATAAATATAGTAATATACTCAAACACAGCCCTGGCCACCCTCACTTCACTTCACTTCACTTCTTCTTCTTCAGGATTCAGAGTGGGTTCTTAGCGCTTGCGGCTGTTCTTCACCATGCTTGCCCTGTTTTTTCCTCATTTTCTTCACCTAGCCGCTAATTCGATTCGTGTTCGAGATCTCACCTCCCGCCACTGATTTGATTCGTGTAAGTTTTGTTTTTAAAAAAACCCTTAACTTTGATTGTTTAATATTTGTAAATATGTATGTTTTCGATCTTCTGGAGATGATTGGTTGTGGAGATGTTGTTCAATTTTGATTGCTTAATATTGGTGTTAGTAACAGTATGTTTAAGATAATGAAGAGAAATTATTGTGCATATAATTATAACCTGTTGTGCATGCTAACTGTTCGATAAAATGCCTGAAAGAAGTGTTTTTTTTTTTTTTTTTTGGGTTTAATGATTTATCCTGTCCTAAGACATGAGTTCAAAATGTGGTGTGATAATTAATTAGAATCATATTAGTAATGCAGCACGGCTATGGCTATTCCAACTAGGGATTCTTCCCATGTGATGGAAATTCAAATAGGGGGTTATGGTGTGTGTAGGCTCGAAATTTGGTCAAACGTTGGTCAGAGTGTGAATATGTGATGATTCTTTTTATTGCTAGAGTGTGAATATTAGCATGGTTTTAAAAGGCGAGGCGGTGCCTCAATGCGGCGCCTCGCCGCCTTGGTGGCTAAGGAGTCTCAAGGCGCACATATAAGGCGGAGCAGCTGGAAAAACCCGCCTCTGGAGAGTGAGGCGACCGCCTCACGTCGCCTGGAGGCGAGGCGACTTGAGGCGGTCCAGACCATCTATTACATAAAAAAATAAAAATAAAAATATGAAGCTCAGAACAGATTATCACACCCAAAAACACACAAACACACCAGTTTTAGAAGCAGTCATCTTCCTAGTTTCTTCTCACGAATGCAGTACCACAGACTCTGGCACTCTACCTTTCTAGTTTCTTCTCACATTTAGCTTTACTCTCTCTACTCTCTCTCTCTCTGCATTCGTGAGAAGAAACTAGGAAGATGAACTGTGGTGGGAGTAACTTTTTTTTTTTTTGGAGTTATTAGAACTAGTTCAGGAAATAATCGAAATCAAAATAGTAGCACACTATTGACATAATAAGGATATGCAACTTTCATACAGTTAGGAGTCACCCACACTTAGGTGAGAAACAACCCATATATGTGAAAGAAAATCTCACATTTTACTAATAATGGTGGGGTGTGCTTGTATTTGAACCCAAGATTGGGCTTGGGAGGGAGGTGCAGTTGTAGCACTGCACTGACACCCCATGCGCAATAGTAACTACACTTGGTTCCAAAGGAAAAATTCCAATCTCAAATCCTCTCATCAAATTAAAAGATAAAAATAAAATAAAAAATAAAATAGTTGTAAATCCCAATGAATAATATTGTCGGTCACTATATGGAATAATGGAACGACATCACGCATATTCGTGCTTTGCATGTCTAACGCGTGTTCCGCGAACCGCTTCATTGCTCATATTTTAATGCATACATAGTCTCTTTCATGTCATGTGTATGTATATATATGGCTTAGCTAGAGCCAGAACTTTAACTAGTGTGCATATTCAATTACATATGCAGGAAAAAGAAGAGAGACATGGCAAGCATTCAGATAATATCGAAGAGCACAGTGTGCGCAACAAGTGACAAACAATCAAATCTCCGGATCGAGCTAACTCCATGGGATCTTCAGCTCCTTCTAATGAAATACAGTCAAAAGGGACTTCTTTTCCACAAGCCCAAACCTGAGAACCAATCCGATAACACCCTAATCCAACACCTCAAATCCTCCCTTTCGCGTGCACTTGACTTGTTTCCTCCACTTGCAGGTCGCCTTGCCACCACTAAACACGACGACAACACAACATCCTTTTTCATAGATTGCAACAATGAAGGAGCCCAGTTTGTTCATGCTGCAGCTGATGGAGTTTCAGTTGCTGATATCATTCAACCCCTCTATGTTCCCAAAATTGTTTACTCCTTTTTCCCTTTAAATGGGGTCTTCAACTATGAGAGTACCTCCAAGACCAAGCCGCTGCTTGCAGTTCAGATAACAGAGCTTGTGGATGGCATCTTCATTGGTGTCTCCGTAAATCATACCATTGTAGATGCCACATCCTTCTGGCATTTTGTGAATTCATGGTCTGAAATTTCTCGAGGTTGCGAGTCTTTATCCAAACCAGCTCCCGTTCTTGAACGCTGGTTTCTTCATGACAACGATTCCCCAATTCACATGCCTCTCTTCACGAGCGAACAACTCAACAATAGGTACGTCCCACCTCCTCTTGAACAAAGAGTTTTTCACTTTTCAAAGGAAAACATTGCAAGACTCAAAGCAAAGGCTAATGCCGAGATTGGCACCAAGAAAATCTCCTCTTTCCAAGCACTTCTATCTCATTTTTGCCAATCTCTTGTTCGTAATAAATCTATTGATGATGATCCCAATCAAGAGGTGAAATTTCTAGTGGTAATGGGCCTCAGACCCAGAATAAACCCTCCTTTGCCACAAAACTACTTTGGAAATGCATCTCAAGGTGGAACACTTACTTTTAAAACAAGAGAGTTGCATGAACAAGGACTTGGACAAATAGCATTGGAAATAAACAAGCTCATAGCCATGCACACAGATGAGAAGTTAAAAGACCTCTTGGAGTCTTGGACAGAAAACCCTGAGGTAATCACAACGGAGAGCATGCTAAGTCATTCAATGGTCTTGATCGGTTCACTGTGGGTGGATGTTTATGGGAATGATTTTGGGTGGGGCAGACCTATTGCTGCCAGGATTGGCCCTGCAGGCAAGATGGACGGGCTGATAACAATGTTTCCTGGATTAGAAGAAGGTAGCATTGATTTCGAAGCTTGTCTTTCGCCGCATACATTGAAGGGTATGGGAAATGATGCAGAATTCATGAATGCTGTCGCTCTTGGACAAATCTCGGAGGATGAGTCTATGACCAAAAGTCATGTGTGATCTTTCGGCGGATGCTTTGCAATTAAGGGGCTTTTGTTTTCGTGGCTGCTGGTACAATTAAACAAATCTAGGAGAATGAGTCTATGATCAATTTCAGGTGTGATGTTACGAGAAAATGTTTCATGTAACTATTTCACAATTGGTAGGGTAAAATTGATCTATCATTTTTTTTTTTTCTGTTAACTTTTTCATTAGTTTGTATTACCACGTCAGTATTAAAGATTTTTTCGTTACCTTACTGTAGATGCTTTGCAGTTAATGTGTTGTAGTTGTGTGTTTACCACTTGTGGCCTGTCATGAGTCATCAGCCTGTGTAGAGGAGAATTTTATTTTATTTTATTTTTTAAATTTGAATGTACGTGTTCGGTTTGAATTCTTTTTTAATATATTTAGTGTCCAAGTGTGAGCTATGTATCCATGTGCGTTTGATACATTTAGTGAGAGGATGCAGATACTATCGCCCATTTTTTAATTAAAATTTTACGTTATAAAACTATTCTAATACAAAATTATTAAGATGGACGGAACAAATTTTAAACACTGATTGTATTCTTATATCTCTATATTCAATATAATAAACTAATCAAACATCCTATTGTTTACAAAAAATAAACTAATCAAATAGTATGATAACATTTATCTTGAATAATAATTTAAAACTAAAAACAAAATCATATATTTAGAGGAAAAAAATGTAATACATATTTTTACAATTATTTGGTGAGCAAATTTAAGTCCATAAAATTTTTAATCTTCTATGAAAATCATTACATATAACCATTTATTTACAAATATATAACTCATTGAGCAATAGAAACTATATCTAATGAATAACTAGATAATTCATAAAAATGAAAATTCAAAAAATTCATTCAAGAAGACACTACATATATTCCCTTTGTTGAACATCTTCAGCCTTAACTATCCTATTTACCTTGTTCTGTTTCAAATCCATCATATTATTAGATTACCGAATTCTAAGCTTGCTTCGCTTGCTTCACTTGTTTCATGCTATATAAAACAAATTGCATGGTGGTAAATCTTTTACGAGTAGAGTTTTTAAAAAGAAGTTATTAGTCGTTTGGTTGTTAATTAAAAAAACCGTTTAAAATTTTAGATCGTTTAATTGTACTTTTGAAAGCTCTTTTAAGTTATAAAATTACTAAAAAGAATTATTTAAAAGAAAGTATAATATGACAGAAAAATATTTGAGAAAATGTTACATTTATAATTAAAAAAATTACACAATATAATAAAATGAAAATACGGGTTTTAAAACAAAATATCAAAAACTCAAAGTGGAACAATAATAAAATTCTTCTAAATGAAAAACAATACAAATAACATAAACCAATTAATTTCAATGCATAAGAATAATTACAATTTGATCACGTTCCTTATTCATCTCATGTTTACTAAACAAATTTATGTTAGGCAATGGTTTCACTTCCAAATCATCAATAATTACACAACAATACCATTCCAAATGTTCATATATGTGCATCAACAAAAATATTCAATGTAAAAAGCCAACTGAAAAAAAAATAATAATAATAAAACACACAAAATATCAGAAAACTTATCAGTTAGAAAAGAGTCTTTAGCATTTTTTACTGAAACAAATACGTAGAATGAAAGTGAAGTATTTTGTTAAAGAAAAGTGTATCAAGGTTTTAAGTTAAGGGTACAGTGATATTAGCAAAGTATAATAGGAATATATTATATTAGACATTTAATTTTTATGTATTTTAGCTTTTTCAATTCTCTAAAAATTTTGTTGTGATGACAACCAAACAACACAATATATAAATAATAATAATAAAAAGGAGTTTTGGAGATTAAAATAGTTCTTTTGACCAGTAAACTGTACCAATATATACTAAATTTCTTTTTCTATAAAAATATCGACATCTGCGTAATACTTTATTTAAGCTACCATGCAACTTGTGGACACCTAATTTGTAAGGGAATAGAATATATAGAAGATTTGCTATTGAACGCTAAGGCGACAGGGTAACAGTTATAATATGTACATAATTTGATCTTTTACTCTTTTTACTAAAACGAAGGTCCATTCATATGTGCCCGATAATATCTAAGGGTTCTTTACACTTTTTTTTAACTCTTATTTTGTGGAAGTGGCACCACTTTAATAAATTGAGTTTAATTAAAATCTTTTAACAATGATATTCTTAAATAATAATAGTTTTAAGCGTTCGCTACAATGAATTTTTATACCACATGAGACTGCCGCTCAAATGAAACCCATCTGGAAGGTGGGCTTCAATGAGTCCTATGTTTATGGAATTTTTTTTCCTTTGTATGTAGATTTTTTTATTGTGTATAACAATTGAGTGTTGACTTTAAAAAATTATTATTTTATTTATAAATACTAAATTAATTAGAAATAATTATTATTTTATTAAAATACTCTATGTTTTCTTTTAAATTTTATGGTAAATTACTATATATATTATTAACATATAATTAAAAATATTTTTTACTTTCTTTAAAAGTTATTAAAAATAATTTTTTAAATAAAAAAAGTTTTGATCATGGTCCGGTGTATAGGTTGTTCCTTGAAAGTTTCTGCAGCCTTTGATGTGTCAACTCCTTAGAACTCACTTCTTTTCTTCGTTTGACGACCTTTGTTATTACGCCAAAACAGATAACACCTTCATTAAGATCACCCAGAATTTATGTTTGGGGACATTCTCTGATACTTAAATTAGCGTTTATGTTTTTAAATTGGTTTTTATCTCACTAAAAATTTCTAATTATTGTTTTCTAAATCTAATGAATTGCAAAACCACATTTTATATGGAAATCAAACTTACCTTTCCAAATGTATAATAGAAAATTAAGAGAAGAAAATTGTTCTCTCAAAACTCACAAACACTTTGCTCAACTTATTTGTTTTCATATATTTTTCCCTGATGGATGATCTACATAAAATGAGTAATCCTATTCATGCTATATTTGATACATCTTAATTAATTGTTAACACATAAACTTATTAAATCCAAACACTCATTGAAAACTCCTAGATACAAGAATAAAACTAGATTAATCCACGATAAATTCTATATACCTATAAGTGAAGATATATCAAGTCTAGATTAATATTCTAACAATATTAATCTACTTGAAAGGCATGATATGGTAAAAGATATAAAATGTAATTTAATAAAATAAATAAAATTTATAAAATTATCTTATAATGAATCTAAATTGGGGTCCAATGCATCACGATCCACTCATAATTTAAATGATTAGTAAAAACTCCCAACATCATAGGTTTAACCCTATACGCAATTACAAACATATGTGGTGATAGCTTTGCTCCTTATTATAAGAATAAATTTCTTTATGTTACAAAAGTAGATTTTGAAGCGCACATGTTGTTTAATCTTGATAGGTTTCAAAGTATATTTTTGAACAACATTTACCATTTAATCTCAATATCACACTTATGGTTTAAATTGCGGACTGCATTTGATGTTTAATTTTTGTGTAATAATAGACTTCTCAAATATTTGTCAAAATGATGTGACAGTCACATTAATTACTATATCATCTTATAATTTAATTATATGATGTTGACAATTTACATACCATATCATTTTGATATAAATTTGAGAAAAATATTTGAGAAGTCAATGTATTACTCCTAATCTCGACTAGTTTGTCACTCCACATAGTGTTTAATTCTCAATAGATCTCAACAACAAAAGTAAATTTTCAAGCATTATATTTTGAACTATAGATGATATTTAATCTGGATAGATAGTTTCTATTATACTTTGTAGACGTCAAAGTATAATGTCACTAAATTTTTTATTTTATTTTAACTATATTAAAAAGAAAATGAAACCCTGTAAATTTTTCCTATCGTTAATTGTTCATGAAAGAAACTTGGATGGACTGCTCGTATGAGCTCACTCATCATACGGCATGCCCAATCAAATTAATTCTAAGCCACCTAGCACGTTGGTGTTGAGGAAGGGCATATTAAATTGGGCAGTAAAATGCGCCTGTTGCATCAAAGTCTTCCTCCGTATACAAAACTGCTCAACAAAATCTGACATGGAAATAACCTTCTGCCAAATTCGGTCTTTATCTCGTGTAAAATTCGTGAACCAAAAACCAACACAGAAACGTCATTTGAAAATTTTTGTTAACATTGACGATTAAAAATTGGGTCACAGAGATGAAATTGATGAATGTCTAAAAAATTTAGTGATGATGGATCCATAAATCAGTTCATGTTTAGAAAAGTAAAGATTTTTCAAATGGAGGGGACGAAATTGAAATTTTCTATTTTCTGAAATTATATTTAAATAATCTCTAAAAATTATACTAGAATTGTTAAAAATTATTGTTGAACCATTTATTAATAGTCAATTTTTTTTTGTTTAATTATTTATCATGTAAGGAAACTATGAATCAAATCTAGCAAGACTTACTCTTGTTTTCATATTAAAAAGATTAATATTAGTTATGACAAATTCTGGTATATTATAAAAATTAAATGATTAATTTATAAATTTGTAAAGTAGATATAGGGAGTAATTAAATGTATGTTTGGTACAACTTATTTACTAAACAAAAGAACTTCTTTTATTCACAAAGCTTCTTTTTTTTTTTAATATATATATATATTTTTTCATTTAGAGGAATGTTTGATATATACATATATATATATATATGAAGCAGCCCCATCAATATTTTATCAATTTTTAGCATGATGTAAGGATCAAGTCCAAGTGAATCCAAAAGATTAATTAAAGTTTAGTTTATTGTTATTAATTTGGTCCGGTTTAAGTTTTAGAAATAAATGAATATTTGAATAAATATTCACTTGAGGGATATTTTTAAAAGAAATTAACAAAGTTTGGTCAAAAAAGAAAAAGATTATAGTAAAAGGTGGGGCGCAAAATGAAAATTTATAAGATAAAAGATTGAGACAAATTGTGTTCGTGCATTGAGAAGGAAAAAGTGACAAAATTGCCACTATTTTATTGAAAGAAAAGGGACAAGTGTCATGAGATGGTGGATAGCTATTAAAGAAATATTGATTGATTATCTTTTGGGGGTAGAGGCAATTATGGAAGTCGTGGCAGAAACAAAGGTGAGAGGTATGACAAGGGTCAACAGAAAGTTGTTTGCCAAGTCTATGGAAGAATAGGTCATATTGCTCATTAATGTTACCATCATTTTGACAACAAAAGCTAACTCAAGGATCACCTATATCAGTATTAACAAGTGTTTGCATTACTTGTTTTACCCATCATTCATGGCTCTTGATGCATTAGTTTTGTTTTCTTCTTCACAATTTCTTCCACGTCAGTTGACTTGGAAATTGAATATCAAGGGCTTGCATAAATATAGTGATGGAAGTGCATTATGCATATTGTCATGTCAAAACAAAAATTTTATTTTATGGTCCATAAACTTTATCAAAATAATTAATTTAATGGGGTCATGATCCTGTCTTGATCAGGCCATGTGAAAAAGAACAAAACACTATATTTTCACCCCACCACTGTAAGGCTTTAACTTGACTTGGTATTTGACTAGGCAGGCATTATTTTAAGCAGAAAAACTAATCCGAAAATATCAAGTGGGGCTGAAACAAATTTGTCTGCTAGTGCCAAACACAGAATTGAAGTAATAATCAATTAATGAATGGGAACTGATCCATTATTATTTTTCCTTCTCACCTGGGATGTGGGATCTAATCAATCCGGTAGCATGTTATTTTGTTAATTTTGATAATTTTCAATTGCTTTCTCTTTCTGTATTCCCAACTGGAAACCATAAATTTGTGGAGTACAAATCGGAGATTGACGAAAAAGGAAACTAGTAGTATCAGTCAAAAAATTTTAATGAGGGACTTTCTAGGTCGCCTCCTTGTTCACTTGAAGGAGAAACTACATAGATGCTTCATTGTATTAAGTCTTCGAGAAATTTCAAAAAATAAGCGAAAAAATTAATATTCATGTAATATTTTATATGTAGAAGTCTTTTGCAAAAATAAAATAAGGTGTGTGACAGGTTCCATTATCAATAAAAAGGACTAATAAATGCATACATACGATAGGGCTTTTTTAGTTTGGATTGACTTTATTCAGACTCTCTCCTAACTAAGAATGCCTTTTATATAATCATCCGTTGCTTGGTGTACCTAGAAAATATATTATGAGAAAAATGGGGCTGCATGTACTAACAAATTATTAAGGAACAGTGAATCGACTATTCATTAAATTTCACCATTAACTATATATTGGAGACTAACTTAGATAAAACTAACATATCTATGTACGTCTTTAAATCTATTATAGTATTCTGATTAATTTGAAGAGAGATTGACCTAGTCTTGATAGAAAATCATGAATGCAGTCAGTAAACAGAATAATCCCAACCTTTGCTTGATATTCTGTTGCATTACTTATCTATAGATATTGTTGTGCTCTTACATGCATCTAAACCAATTCACTAAAATTCTGGCATTGATGACTCAAACTACTAATGGAGTAAGTAATTTAATCTGCATCAACACATCCAACATTTAGTCTAGAAGTCTTGCATTGTTATGGATTTGGACATTATTATCACTACAAGAAATTTATCTTTTACGACGTCAAATAGTCAGCATTTTTGTGAAAATGCTGAAATTGACAGCAATTGTAGCATGTCTTGCAATAAATGCTGCGATTGTGGAAAGTAATTATCTTTTGTAGCTTTTGATAATTGCAGTTGTGGAAAGTAATTAACTAGTGGTGGTGGCAGCATATTGCTTTTGAGGATCTCCAACTTTATAATGAGATAGAAGCGAGTAAAATTTCATTTGAAATTGGTTTTGGAATAGCAAAGACACGACCAGAATATTATTAGAGGGAAGATTCTCAAATGCTGCCACTACGTTTCAGAAATTGGTATTCAATTAGAAATGAACAGAGTGTAAAAAAAAATAAGATAAAATAAAAATGAACATTTATCCGTTACAGAAATGTAAATTGGATCATAATCAATTATGTTAAATCATTAAGTTTATATGAAATAGACAAAACTTAACATTACATTGCATCATAATTATTGATAGTATGCATAGAATTCAATTGGACACTGATAAGTTTAATCTGTGAAGGGGAAAAATATGGAATTCGATGCATCATAAATTACAACCTTAGCATATTGGAGAAGATAAAGAGTTTACCGCCTCTGATCTTGGAGAAGATAAGAATGGCTTACGTGGGAATTGTAACGAATCAAGGCTAGCTTCCAACATTTCCACCACTCTACTCATTGTTGGCCGGCTTGAGGGATTAGTCTGAATGCACCACAAACTCACAATTAACATCTTCCTTACAGATTCATTCTCCTCTGCATTTTCAATGCCTTGCAGTCCAAGTTCTTCACCTAGTTTGAGACGCTCATAAATCCAATCTGGAAAATATAGTTCACTTGTCCGATCAACTTCTACATCAATGTTTTTTCTTCTTCCAATCATTTCTAAAACCATCATTCCATAACTGTAAACATCTGACTTATAAGAGATTTCTCCAAATTGTCTACAAAATACTTCGGGAGCAATATACCCAACAGTCCCTCGTGCTCCTGTCATTGATATGATACTCTCTCTCTTGGGGCAAATTTTGGCAAGGCCAAAATCAGAGATCTTTGGACAAAATTTTTCATCTAGGAGTATATTATGAGGCTTTATGTCAAAGTGTAAAATTCGTGTGTTGCAATCACGATGTAAGTACTGTAATCCTTGAGCTATGCCTAGAGCAATTTGGTATAACATTTTCCACTTCAGCTGCTTATCATTTGGATATTTTTCATATATAAACTTTTCAAGAGATCCATTTGGCACAAACTCATAAATAAGAGCTCTTCGACAACCCTCAAAACAGTAACCCCAAAGACTCACTATGTTAATGTGGGAAGTTCTGCTAATGCAAGCAACCTCATTTATAAATTCTTCACCATTACCTTTTGATTCATTTAAGATCTTCACTGCTACATTACGACCATCAAGTAGGCTGCCTTTGTAAACGCCTCCATAACCTCCTTGGCCTAGTTTATGCTTGAATGCATTGGTCATTTTCTTAATATCTGAATAGCTATATCTTTTAGGAGTTAGCGGTCCATAGTTCTTCAAAAAGGCCTCAATGTTCTGATAATTCTTAGTTTTCTTCTTCCAGAAAACAGTGGGGTTTTCCAACAATAATTTTTTCCTGAAGCAGCAGAAGGCTAGAATTATGGTCGATATGACAATTCCAGAAGCTGTTAATGCTGCAGCGAAAGGAAAGAGTCATTTAACAATAAATATAGCAACTTAAATGGTAGAAGAAAAATTTAGAAAGTTACAAGAATTGTCACTACTACCAAACAAAAGACTCACACACAAGATTACATTCAATCATCATGTCAAGGAATCGATGAATATATTACCTACAACAACTGCTGTGATACGACCATTAGCATTTCCTGCAATACAGAACACAATTTGAAGTAAGCTCCGCAGAGGAAAACAATAATTACATGTACTGCTGGCCATAAACTGTAGGAAGAAATTTTTTTTGAAGAAGATTGTTGGGAGATTTCGACACGCTATGGTTGCTGGAAATTTATTTTGTCCCAACAAGCATGCCATTATGGAGATAATTCATAAGTTGATCTCATCAATTCATTATATTTTGGATCGAATCAAGTTTGTATGTCTCAATAATTCCTGCCACCTCTTCAGATGTCATACGCTATACTCCAGATATACAAATTGAAAATATAACAAAAACGTAAAGGAATCACCAAAAGGTCAAAATCCAAATCTGCAAAAGTAGATGCCTCAGTCTTCTTCGAAATCTAGGAGTAGTAGAAACCAGATAATGAGCAGAAAATTTGAAACAGTGAAATAAAAAAATGGTGGCTTGCAGATATTTTGCAACAGTAATTTTTAAGCCTAATAAATCTGTGAATGCATTGAAGAGTCCAAACAGCTTACCTGTTCTTGCAGTTGAACAATAAAAATTTCCCAAGCTATCACTTTGACATTGACCTCCTTTCCAATGACACTCATAGCATTCTATCTTTACATTCAATCTCAGAATGAAAAGACCAGTGTACACATTAAGAAGGTGAACACTTTTGCTGTTCTTGTTTACTTGGAGCCGAAGGGTTGAACACTGAGGTCGAAGACTTGGTAAATCAACAGCAGCGGAGTAGATAATGGAGTGACTAGACTCATTGCATAGCAAAAAGGAATTTGTTGGGATGCTGTCAAGAATTTGGGGGCATTTAAAATAGTTTTGCGTGAAAGGGATTTCAAAAGATAAAAAGGGAGAGCTGAGGAGGGTCAAATTTTTGAAGGAATTGCAGCTATGGTTATTCAAGTTTTGGATCAACTTGAATGGTTGATCTCCAATTCTAATCCAATTGTCATGAGATATGCCTCCAATATTAAACCATGGCCCATCCTTCCCCAGTTGAATCTTCTGGACTTCCTCGTTGCAGTTGTCTACAATGCACAACCCACACTCAGAATGTGTTCGGTTGGAAAAGGGGAATCCTATGTTGCCTAGTTGTCCACAATGGAAAGACGGGCATCTTGGATTGAATCCGATTTCTTCATCAGCTAAGGAAATAAGTAACAGGTAAGAGAGCATAAAGAATCGAAGTGAAGAAGGGCGAGCCATTTCAAAAACAAAAACAACAGAAGTACTCTTCTTTTTGCTTGTTCTTTTAGCTTCTGTTAGCAATTTTTCATCTTTCAAGTCATCATTTTCCTTGCATTAAAGTGGCTTATTTTTGTTTTTTTTCAAAGCATGCATCAGACTTTGCTCTAACAATACACATAAGCATGTGACTTTCATGACTCTTGTTGCATTAGTTTTGTTTTCTTCTTCGCAGTTTCTTCCACGTCAGTTGACTTGGAAATCGAGTAGCAAAGACCTGCATAAATATAGCGACGGGAGTGCATTATGCATATTGCTATTGAGATTATAACATTTCTATTAGGTTTTTTTTTTTTTTTTGTTTTCCTGGGATTATGTTTAATTTGAAATTGTTCATTAGTCTATCCTATAAAGCACGGCAATTAAGTAATGAATTGGACAGGAAAGACCTGTAATCAAAAGCAGACAAAAAGTTGCATTATGCAAAATTTTTTGAGTTCTGTGGGGAAAAATTAGAATGATGTGAAAGAACAAAACCAATGTTTAAATTGACTTGGAAACCAATGTTTTTAATTTAAAAAGAATAAAAATTTCTTTTTTAAAAAAAAAAGAGTGAACTTTTAAAAATAGATGAGTCTGCCTTGGAAATTTATGAAACACATCTGCATATATCAAAACAGGGAAAGAAGATCATGCCTTTCTTCTTACAGCTAATTGGCTTTCCTCTCTCAACAATCCTCTAATAAAAATTTCTTCAACCAAACAAAAGTAGTTCTGGGAGACATTAACAGTTAAAATTGGGTTATTTGAGATCAATGGTTGGAAATTCGAGAAGGATGTGTTCTTTTCTACTCCAGCTGAATGGTGAAAAGAGTGGTAAAATCCCCCTCCCCCCCCCCCCAAAAAAAAATTAACGAAGAAATTTTATTTCATTGCGGAGAATCGTTAGTTTCCAGTGTCCTATAGTGAATTGGGACTAAATTAAGTAGGCTGGATAAACATTGTTTTTGATATATTTGAATTGAGAACTATTACTTATAGATATTTATAACTTATAATTTTGGATGGTAACATGAATTATATTTAATGTCTTTAAAAATTTATGACTTAGAGTTTTGGATAATTGAAAATCTGGAGTATCGAATAAAGTTTCAGATCGATTTTTGAAATATGTATGAAATTATATCATTGTTTTATGGTGGTTTAAGTAAAGATATTTTGTTTAATATCAAAGTTGTGCAACAAAGGTGTGATGTTCAGTCTTTTATTGTGAAAATTCTTACTTATTAGGTTTGAAATTGAGTTATGAGATGATAAACTTGAAGTTCAAGACAACTGAATGAGATTTGTGTGAATGTGACAAAACAGTACCAAAAGTAAAAGGATAAATGAAATAACTAGGAGATAGAGGTCATCCCAAATGATTATGACTACAAGACTCAAGTTCTGCAGCAGACTAACAACAATTTAATGAGTGGTTTCCAGGTTACCTCCTCCCTATCACTGACTTGTGGCAGAAGCTTCAAAGACTTTATTTAGTCTTTAGAAGCTCCAAAAAATTCAACTAACTCTGAAGTCTTCCTCCATATACAAAACTGCTCAACAAAATCTGACATGGAAATAACCTTTTGCGAAACTCGGTCTTTATCTTGTGTAAAATCAGTGAACCAAAAACCAACACAAAAACGTCAATTGAAAATTTTTGTTAACATTGACGGTTAAAAATTGGGTCAAGGAGATGAAATTGATGAATTTCTAAAAACTTTAGCGATGATGGGTTCATAAATCAATTCATGTTTCGAAAAGTAAAGATTTTTCAAATAGAGGGGACAAAATTGAAATTTTCGCTTTTCTGAAATTATATTTAAATAATCTCTAAAAACATCGAATTATACTAGAATTGTTAAAATTTTTTGTTGAACCATTTATTAATAGTCAATATTAGTTCTGACAAATTTTGGTATATTATAAAAATTAAATGCTTAATTTATAAATTTGTGAAGTAGACATAGAGAGTAATTAAATGTATGTTTAGTACAACTTATTTACTAAACAAAGGAACTTTTTTTATCCACAAAGCTTCTTTTTTTTTTTAATATATATATATATATATTTTCTCTTTAGTTATTATCTCAGTAGAACTTTTGAATAATTATAAAAGTTGAAACACATCTACCGGAAGAAGCTGAAATTTTTAGTTTTTCCAAGTAGATCTTCCGATTATATATAACTACTATAAAAATGTTCAAGACATCACTAGCAATACATCAGTTTTTTAAAGCCTATTTAAAAGTAAATTAAAAATATCGGTTTTTTAAATTACAATGTCTTAAAATTTAAGACATTGCAAATATATCGGTTAATTTATTAATTGATGTGGATGTATTTATTTTAACATATTGTTTTTCCTCAAAATGAATGTCTTAAGTAATTAGAAATCTTAACACATTACTTTAGAAATAAACTGATTTCTTTTGTTTCCATTCATTAAATCATTTTAAAACACATGATGACTTTATCATACTTTATTTTAATTAATTTTAAAACAATAAATTCTTTTAAAATTGTAAATTAATATAGTAAATTTATTAAAGCTAAAAATAAATAATTAAAATGTATTAATTTAATCATATTTGCTAACAAGAAAAAAATATTGTGAATTTCTTATAAATTTAATTTTTTAAAATTTGTAACTTATAATTTTTTAAAATTATTTTTATGTATGAAAACCTAATTGGGTTGCTATTTAAAATAAATAAATAAATAATTGGGTCGGGTCCATTGAGTAACCCATGAAACCCGACCCGACCTAGCCTATAAATATACTCAAACACAGCCCTGGTTACCCTCAGTTCGCTTCACTTCACTTCTTCTTCAGGATTCAGAGTGGGTTCTTCACCGTTGCGGCTGTTCTCCACCATGCTTGCCCTGTTTTTTTCCTCATTTTCTTCACCTAGCCGCTAATTCGATTCGTGTTCGAGATCTCGCCTCACGCCACTGATTTGATTCGTGTAAGTTTTGTTTTTAAAAAAAACCCTTAACCTTGATTGTTTAATATTTGTAAATGTGTATGTTTTCGAGCTTGTGGAGATGATTGGTCGTGGAGATGTTGTTCAATTTTGATTGCTTAATATTGGTGTTAGTAACATTATGTTTGAGATAATGAAGAAAGATTATTGTGCATATAATTATAAACTGTTGTTCATGCTAACTGTTCGATAAAATGCCTGAATGAAGTGTTTTTTTTTTTTTCGGGTTTAAATGATTTATCCTGTCGTAAGACATGAGTTCAAAATGTGGTGTGATAATTAATTAGAATCATATTAGTAATGCAGCACGGCTATGACTGTTCCAACTAGGGATTCTTCCCATGTGACGGAAATTCAAATAGGGGGTTATGTTGTTTGTAGGCTTGAAATTTGGTCAAACGTTGGTCAGAGTGTGAATATGTGATGATTCTTTTTATTGCTAGAGTGTGAATATTACTATATTAGTATACTTGCCATCACAGTGTTAATTTTCAGAGGCTTCTTGTATATGTGCTTTGTGATGTTTCAGTTTTGGGTCATAAACAAAGACTTGTTTGCATAGTTGAGAATTTTGCAACTAATTTTTAATTTTGTCTTAACACTTATGCAACTAATTTTTTTATTTGTTTAATGAAGCTGTTGAGATTGGTTTATCATATATATACATGTATGAAATTGATTATTTTGATTTATGATATGGGTTTGGTTTATCAAAACTAATTCAACAGATTTGACTTTGTGCGCTGTCAATTAATTCATTTCCATTGCTAGGGTTTTGAGATTATTTGGGGTGCTTTTCGAACCAATTTAATTAGATTTGTAATATAGTGTTCGTTTTGATTTGTTATAAATTTTGGAATCAGTTTATCAAATTAAATTCTGCTTTAACTTTTTATTTGTCTTTCTTTTTTTTTTTTTTGCTGAAAATCAAAGTTGAACGGATTTTCTCTCTTATGGCTTCTCATTTTCTGTTAGATTTTTTGTTCTTCAGCTCGAAATGGTCCGTGCTCTATTTGTTTTTTCAAAGATTGATTTCAAAGCATCAAAATCAAATTAAATGCTACTGACATGAAAACTGCTCATGATGTTGTTGAGGTTCGTTCCTCTTTCATCATTTCTGATGTCTTCTCTTTTGTTTTGTTGAGATTTGTTTAGTTATATCTGTAATCAGGTTCATCGTTCAATTACATGATGTCATATGTTCTAATATGGATTTTATGCTTGAGGTGCTATTCAAGTTGTGGAGAGTAGAAAGGGATTTTATGCTTGTGGATGAATAAGAGAAATTTGGAACAACTTGTTTTTGCATATATGCAAAAGCTCTTAGTTTTTTCATAACGGCATATGCTACTTTTATGTTGGGATACTTCTGGTGAAAAATTCATGGAAAATCTTGGACATTAAAGATTTTCAAGAGAAATTGACATAAATTCTTTTTTTCAACTCTATTATTGGTACATTGGATCTTGCACATTTTCTGTTTGATGAAATGCTTGTTTGAGCTGATTGTTCTCTCTAGTTTAGTATCTTTTGTACTTGTGAATTTTGTTCACAATACAAAATATATTTGGAGAATTTGTAAGGTTTCTAGGAAACACTCTTTCATGTGTATTTTGCATTACGTGATTTGTTTTACTAAAGTTAGTGTATATATACACATATATATATATTTCAATATATTCATATTCTATGTTTTCTATATGTATAGCAAGACAATTAACTTTTCATCTCTATTATGATAATGATTTATAATTGTTATTCATAATGTGGTAGATGTACGATTTGAGGGCATGAAAAAATGCATAGCAAATGAGTTTGATAGATTTATTAATTTTGCTAGTTCAGAAATATATGCTAATTTTATATTGTATATTTTGACTTGTTTAAGAGAAATAATGTATATACTAGCTCATTCGAGAATTATGAATTGATTTTAATGTTGGACATATATAAGAAAAATATTCATTGTTATTAGATGAGTCTACATGCTAGAATATTTGCTATTAGCAAAGAGCCAAATAAGATATTTTTGTAACTACCAAAATTGGGTATAATGTAAATGAATAATATACATAGAAAACAAATAAGTTTTAATTATAAACTGATTTCCTTTAATTATATTAAATACATCAGTTTCGATTTAAAAAATGATGTTGTTATCAAGTACATGACGCTACTTTTATGTGTAACCAATGTGTTTTTGGTTTAATAAACATCGGTTAAAAGCCAATGTCTTTAATGCTTTATTTTCCACATCACTCAAATAGACAACGGTTGTAAATTGGTGAAAACCGATATTAAGCATATAAAATAACCAATGTCTTTAAACTATTTTGTAGTAGTTTGCCTTTTTAAAAAAATTAAAATGTCTAATATAACCCTATTTTATTTTGTTAATATCACTATCCCTTTAAACTTCAAACCCTAATACACTTTGACATATAAACAATCAATTTTTATTCTACGTATTTGTTTCAGTAAAAATAACTAGTAAATTTTCTAATATTTCTTGTGTGCTTTAATTTTTTTTTTTTTTTAATTTGATTTTTACATTGAAGATTTTACATTCCATAACACAGATTTATCTCATGAATGTGAGATGGATGAGGAAGAGTTTATGTTATTTATATTGATTTTCAATTAAAAGAATTTATTATTGTTACATTTTGAGATTTTGGCATTTTATCTCAAAACTCGTACTTTCATTCTATTATATTTTTTAATTTTTTAATTATAAATTTAGTATTTCTAAAATATTAGTCTGTAATATTTTATTTTCTTTTAAACGTTTTTTGGGTAATTTTATAACTTAAACGAGCTTTTAAAAATAATACAACCAAACAATCTACAATTTGAAATAGTTATTTTAATTGACAATCAAACGATCAACAATTTCCTTTTAAAAGTTCTTTTATAAAATATCCACTTTTAAATATCGACTCGAGCCTAAGTGTGGGATAAACCTTTTTGTGTTTTGGTGGTAATAGAGTCACTAACTTTTATCATCTACCAACATTAATGGTGCATTTACTTGCACGTAATCGAAATGATTTAGAATCGGAATGACTTGAAATTGGAATGATCTAGAATTGAAATTGCTTGGAATCAGAATGATGTGTGAGAATCACAATAAGCTGTTTACTTCAATTGTAGAAATTGAAATCGGAATCCGCAGTATTACTATTGAGATGTTTACTTTGTTTTAAAACAGATATGGATTAATTACAAGTTATAAAAATGTCCTTAATTAAAATTATGCACTCCATAAGCATGTTTTTAATAATGGGTATGAAAGACTTTTTAGCTTATAAAAGTGAATGGGAATGAGATTCCCAAGTTGGGTAAGAGAAATGAGATTAACATTTCGCAACTCTAAATTCAAGTGGAACCCACAATTTTATTCTCATTACGGATTGATTTTAGAGTAAGTAAACACTAACATTTGTTCTCATTCCTCATTCCCCCCAATCCATTTTCTAATCCATTAAGTGAAAACATTATTGCAATATTTTTGTCGAATGAAATTTTACCACCACGAATTTTTAATTAAATCTTTGTTCATATTTTCAATGATGTATACATGTTAAAGATTCGTATAGGTATTGTAACACCTAAATTATTCCCTAAGCGTTTAACTAAAACTAAATTATTGATTTTTTTCTTAAATATTTACATTTGTGGGAGTTCTATTTGTAATAAAATATGTATATAAGAATTTGTATTTGATACAATTCAAAAGAATTTTTTTAATTGACAACCAATGATCAACAAGTTCTTTTTAAAAGCTCTATTTATAAAAAATCTATTTTTAAAATATCTACTTAGAGAAACTTTATTAAATAGAGCCTACGTGTGGGATTTTTTTTTTTTTTTTGGGGGGGGGGGGGGGGGGGGGGGGGGGGGGTGTTGGGGTGTGGAGGGAGAGAGGGGTGTATATCTATCAACACTAAGTCCAATATTTTTGTGGAAGGAAATTTTGTTGCTACAATTTGTTAATTAAATTTTTTGTTCATATTTTCAGTGATGTTTATATATTAAAGATTCTTATAGTTATTGTAACACCTATATTATTCCATAAACGTTTAAGTAAAACTAAATTATTGATTTTTTTAAAAATATTTAGATTTGTGGGAGTTATATTTTTAATAAAATATGTACTATATGAATTTGTATTTGATACTGTTTTCTAATCATATTAAACTTTTTTAATTTATTTTATTTTAAATTAAGGGTAAGGTGATTTGATAAGAATAAGAAACTACAATCTATAAAACCTTTTCTTCCTTCGTTATGTCGTTCAACATAAATCTTAAAGAAAAAAAAAAAAGGTTCTTTGCTATTAACAAATAACTTCTACTAGGCTTTTAAAAGAAAATTTAGTTTGGGAATCAAGAAGGCTTTACGAGATTTGTTATCATATTTTTCTTCTATACATTTTATTTAAATGCTTAGATGATCAATTCTCTTGTTAAGATTGTTTGAAAAAAAAAATCTAGGTATATTAGTTTTTCATATGTAAGTGTTGATTTATGAATTTTAGGTATTAACTGTCCAACGCCTACTTTAAAAATTATAAGTTGTGTGTGAGTTTGATTTGATACTATGGCTTTCTGTTTTGAAAATCGGACCATTTCACCTTTTAAATAAAATTGGTTTAATTAAAAAAAAAAATCACAGGTATATGATTCTTATAGAATTTTTTTTTTTTCTTGAGTTAAGAGTGTTGAAATTTTGTAATATTCTTCACATAATCTAGTTACAATATATGTTTTATTAAGTTTATTTCTCTTCTCAAATTTTATACAATCATATATAAACATATTAGGCATTACCTTGAAAATGTTTAGAATTTTTGAAGTCATATTATAAAGGTTATGATTTTTTTCTTGGTCAAAGTACTAAATCTGTTTAGCACTAGACAATATGTTTAAATCTGAATATGAAAATATGTTAAAAATAATTGTGTGATTACTATCAAAATTTTATTTTAATTCCTAACTGAGTGTGTTTTACTTTTGCAAAATTTTAACTAAAACAAAGGTCCATAGAGCATTTCAAAATTTTGAAATTGTAGCATTTTCTAGGTCGTCCTCTGGAAGATATATCAAATACTATACAAAATAATTTTGTTAGGATACTTCCAGATTTTATTTAATTCTGAAAATTTTTGTGGTGTGAGATATCTATGTATATAATGTTTTTGTAAATATTCATAATTGTTCAGCTTGTCTACAATTTATTGAAAGTCATAAACCGAACACTGTATAAATTTCAAAACAACACTGGTTAGCTATAATTTTAAGTTTTCATTTAGAGGAATGTGATATATATATATATATATATATGAAGCAACCGCATCAATTTGTTATCAATTTTTAGCATGATGTAAGGTTGCAGTCCAAGTGGATATGAGAGACTAATTGAAATTTGGTTTATTATTATTAATTTGGTTCGATTTAAGTTTTAGAAATACATGGATATTTGGATAAATATTCACTTGGGAGATATTTTTAAGAGAAATTAACAAAGTTAGGTAATAAAAAGAAAAAGGCCATAGTGAAAGGCCGGGTGCAAAACGAAAATTTACAAGTTAAAAGATTGAGACAAATTGAGACCGTGCATGGAGAAGGAAAAAGTGACAAAATTGTCAATATTTTATTAAAAAAGGGACAACTGTCATGAGATGGTAGATTACTATTAAAATAGTGGCAAATTTTTAATAAAAAAAATTAAATTAGATTAGCAGGAGATAAGAATAAAATAAAGAGGATGACATATAGCATCACAAACAAAAATTTGTGTTAGAATAAATGAGAGGCATGGAACCAGCTGGAAGCAAAAAAAAAAAAAAAAATAGCGAGAGAAAGGAGGAAAAGAATAAGAAGAAAGAGAATAAAAATAGAAGAAATTTCATATGAATGATTTGAATATTTTGGTGTTCGAATTATTCAGACAAATAATTTTATTTCAATGGGATTTAGATTTCAGAAATTTAATTAATTTTTCTATAAGTTATAAATTTATAAGTTTTATATGATTTTAAGATGGATCCAGAATGATGAGAAATCATATGAGAATTCATTTTAAACCCAGAAATAAGCAAAGGAGTTATGTGAGTGGATAGTTTTATTTTAATTAAATTGATTGAATTGTATTTATTTATATTCAGTTTTATTATGTATTGGAAATAAATTATTTGTTTAGTTAATTAATTTTATAGATTAAAAATTATGGTTTATGATTGAAATGAGAATTTATTATGTGTTCGTATATACATATATGTATTAGATTTTTCAATCGGAATTTTATGTTTTTAACTTGAATTTATTATAAAAAATGTTTTGAATATTTTTAGTAACATTATGTTATGTTTTGAGAAAGAACATTTGTTTATGTTTTTAATTAAAGTATTATTCAGAATTATTTATATTTTCATACAAAAATCGTTTAAGATTTGAAAAGAAAATAAAAATGTTTTTGGAATCCTAAGATTGTACCCTCTCTTCTAACGGTCAAATAGACTATATATGTGTGAGTCTTAAATTCATCTACTACATGTATGATAGATGTTAGAAAAATCATTGAGTTGTTGAAAGAGTTAATGAGTCGCCCAACACGTATATAACAGATGCTATTCTCACTTTTTGTGTGTGCTGAGTATTTTTATCACATATGACAGATTTATCTGGGTACTAGTTAGTGTAGATTTTCATATTACAAATGTTGTATACTGAGTTGATCAGTATAGATGGAGACTTACAGAACACCAAATTTATAAAAAGAGATTGATAGGACGCATCCCGACTTCTCTCTCGAGTCTAGGAGGATCTCATAAAAACTGAGATATTTCTGATTGAAATATGAATTTACTGAAAATCCTTTGATATAATCATATTAAATCTGACGATCACTTTGATTAAAATATAAATCGAAAAAATAAAAAATTTGTACGTTTCTTGTGTTATACTCATATACTGAATAAATAGAATACTCACAAAATATCTTAAAAAGATGTTTCGTCTATAAAATTATTCTTGAAATATATTTACAAAATCTGGTTAATTAAAAATAATATACATTGATATAAAATATTTCTATTTAAAAATATTATTAATGCATTTGTCATCACTATGTGACCTTTTTTACGATCTGTATAATCTACACAAACTTACAGTGGATACGTGGAAAAAATGGGTTTTGAAAAAGATGTGAGCGATAACGCCCAGTGAGTGGATTTAATTTTTCATAAAAATATTTCTATATAAAACATAATATATTTTTGGTAACAATAAATATTTCTCAATGATTCATATAAATTCATATTTGAAACAACAAAACTGAATTTAAATATAATCTCATAGTAAAATTGAAAACTTTTATATAAATCATCTTTATAATTTTAATAATATAAAATCTAAAAATCTATAATCTGTAAAACTTTTCTGGAAATCTCTCTCTGTAAATCTAGTTTTCTGTAAATCTCTTTCTGCACTAATCAAACTCAAAATATAATATTTGTAATATGAAAATTTACACCAATTAATACCCAGGGAAATCTGTCATATGTGGTGAAGATACTCAATATATACGCAAAGCGAGGGACAACATCAGCCATACACATGCTGATTGACTCAATGACTCTCTCAACAATTCAATGACTTTTCTGACATCTATCATATGCATGTTGGGCGAATCTGGGACTAACATGTGTAGTCTATCTGACCATTAGAGAGGAGGCTATAACCTTGGTGTTTTGAAAACATTTTTATTTTTCTTTTCAAATCTTTTTTGAATATCCATATAATTCTGAATAAATACTTTTCTCAAAACATAATCAATATTCTTTCTCAAAGCGTAAAATCATATCATTTTGAATATTATGAAATCTTTCTAATAATAATTCAATTTGAAAATATAAAATTCCTATTGGAATTTCTAATATATATATATATATATATATGAATGCGCGGATACATAATAAATCATTATTTCAATCATAAAACATAATTCGTAATCTAAAACATTATTTAAAAAATAAATTATTTATTTCCAATAAATAATAAACACTGAAATATAAATAATAAATTAATTTAAAATAAAAATAATTTACTCACATAACTTTTGTGCTTATTTATGGATTTAAAATGAGTTCCCATCCGATTTCTTATAATTCTGAATTCATCCTAAAATCACATAAAACTCAATTTAGAACTTATGAAAAAATTAACTAATTTTCTAGATTCCAAACTTCAATAAAATAAAAATCCATTTATTTAGATAAATCGGACACTAAAATATTCGAATAACCTATTCTCCTATTTTCCTTCTCTCTTGTCTTCTTCTTTTTCTTCTTCTTTCTTTTCTTTTCTCTCGGTTATTTTTCCTTTTTCTGCTTACTGCCCGGTTATTCTTTGTTTTCTTTGTCTTTAGCTTTATATAAATATATACAACCGCCTGCCATTCGCTCTTTCAATCCTATCTCTTTATCTCTTTGTTTTTTTTTTTTTTTTCTCCAATTTGACTTTTATTATCTCTACACCCCATTTGTCTCTTTTGTTTTCATGACAAATGTTCGAATTCCTAAAAAAAATCTCCATTTACTTGTTTTAATAATATATGTATTCCATTCTTATCTCTAACTCAATTTATTTGTTTGTTTTTGGTGTTTTTGGACTGGCCCTACCACTCTCTCATCTTATTTTACTTTGCTTTTTGCTTCTCTTTTCTTTTCTCATGCATGCCCACTAATTTGTTCCAATCTTTCAACTTTAAAATTTCATTTTGCCCCCCACTTTTTGTTATAACATTTTTCCTTTTTTACCCAACTTTGTTAATTTCTTTTAAAAATATCCCTCATTTGAATATTTATCAACATATCCATTTATTTTTAAAACTTAAACCAGACCAAATTAATAATAATAAACTAAATTTCAATTAATCTATTGAGTCCACTTGGATTGGGGTCTTACAGAGATTTCTAGAAAAGTTTTATGAATTATAAATTTTTAAAATTTATATTATTAAAGTTATAAAGATAATTTATATCGAAATTTTCAGTTTTAAGATAAGATCAAATTTAAATTTAGTTTTATTGTTTCAGATATAAATTTATATAAATCATTGAGAAATATTTATTATTACCAGAAATATGTTATGTGTTTTTCAAAATACTTTTATAAAAGTTATATCCACTCATTGGGTGTTAACGCTCACTCTTTATAAACATATTTTTTCAGGTATTTGATGCAAGTTCATGCAGATTATTGCAGATAATGAGAAGGGTCACATGGTGATGACAAATGCATTAATAATATTTTTAAATAGATATATTTTTATATTAGTGTATATTATTTTTAATTAACCAGATTTCATAAATATGTTTCCAAAATAGTTTTACGAATTAAATATCTTTTCCGAGTATTCTATGAATATTTTATATATCCAGTCTACAAGTCTAATATGAGAAACGTAAAGATTTTTAATTTGTTCAATTTATATTTCTAAAGTGATTTTCAATGAATCCAGATTTCAATAAAAATACCACAGTTTTCTCAGGATTCTCTCCGACTCAAAAGAGGAATCGGAATAGATCATGTCACATGACACTTATCCAGTTTTTGTATAAAATTTTGGCCACTAATCCCTTTCTTAACCAGCCACCAAATTGGTCTCTTGTGCACGTTGACTTTGCTTTTTAATTGTCTGCTTCCTTGTGTTGCTCTTATCTCAAACTGAGACTTTTCTTTGTTTTGTTTTGTTTTTTTCTTTTCAGTCCAACGAGTTGGATGCTCAGTCCACTTGCCCATTTGTTCTTAAAAACATATTTAACCCGCTAATCTTATCTCTCTTACTCTCTCGGCCCTCCAACATTTTGTCATTTTCAAATTTCAATTTCATTCGTTTTCAAACAAGGCTTTTGCTTGTTTACTTGATCAAAGGCCCATTTAAATTTGGACTTTCTAATTAAGCCCCTTTAATTTATTCGTTTGGATGCCATTTAAGTTTCTAAAATTTTATTGGGTTTATTTGGATTTGGGTCTTACAGTAACGGGTATAGTGTACCTGCTGGTCCACAACTGTACCCATATCCATGAAAACTTAACTGGTACAAGCAAGGTATGAGTATAAAAAATTATAGCATGTTAGGATACAAATGTGAGCAAACTCGCCCGAACCGTAACCGTTGCCATCCCTACTTGGTTCCTTAGTAAATGAGGCTATATGTCATTTGAATATTCTTTAAGAATTTATTTGTTTTGGTTTAAGAACTTTGATGGTTTTATTTATTTATAAATACATTTTCTTGGAATTTTAGAAGTTATTTAATAGTATGTTAATTCATGTCTTGACCTTCGGGTTAGGGTGCGATAGGTATATATTCTATTCCACATAACTTTCATTTTAGTTTCTTCCCTTTTTTTTTTTTTACTTTAATTCTCTCTGTTCTTTAAGTATTCGATAGATTTTGAACTATAAATGCTTTTGTCTTAAATGGTAGACATCACAATGTCATTGACAACAAATAGTTAGTAGAAGAAATTGAACTTGTAAAATAAAACATGACAGTGAAACCTAACACGATTATGCTTCATGGAGTACCTGAATAATCACAAAAGCACAGCAAATTTGAAAAATAAGGCATTAGCTCTTCATAAAATAAAAGAACTCTGTGTTCATGTTCAATTAATTATTTACTTTATAATGTTCAACAAAAGCATTAATAGTGGCAGCAGCATCTCCTTTTCTCTAATGGTAATCAAATCAAACATCAAACATAATATCTATAACACCCCAAATCCAATATTAAGGAAATGAGATGTTACGATTAAATTAGATCTTTAAAAAAAAAAAAAATCAACTCCAAATTGAAATTTATTCCAAACTTTGTAAGTGGGCAACATAATTATCCAAACACAACCTCCAAAAGAACATCCTAAAATTAAATATGAAACAAAATATTTCCTTGAAAAAATTCCTAATTTTTATAAAATCCGAAACTAAATATAATAAATCGCATTAATTATTTCCAAGGCTTCACGATTGGGTGAACTCCAAGATCATCACACTTAACGTCCACAATTTATTCCTACTTTGCAAAATGGTGAAGACGAGAGGGTGAGCTGTCAACTCGGTAAGTAAGTCATGCATAATATTAGTATTAGTATAATTACTTTTATAAGTTAGATATAAAACTTCAATACATAGAAACATATTTCAACACCAATAATCAAAATCGAAAATATAATCAGTCTTTATATTAGCAAAAGACACCATGTCACATAAAACAATAATAAAAACAAAATATCAAATTAAAACATATGACCACATAGAGTAATAAAAAGTATGCTCATTTTTTATAGTGCCACAAATACCCGTGTGACGCATTTAGAAACAAAATATCACAATTACCTGTGTAATTCGATCAGAATAACAGAGCGTCATAATTACTCACGTGACTCGGTTAGAATAACAGAATGTGTGTGCATAAGAATCTAGCTAGACCAATATCATAACAATAATTATAGACAATGAGCCAAAATAATTTTTCATAATCTTATCTAAAGGATATATTTTCAAAACACACGGTAAAATATTTAATAACTGTCAATCAATTTTAAGAAAGAATAGGTTTTAAACTCAATACATAAAATTTTGCAAGGTTTTAGAGTTATGCTAAATCATAGGTCTTCCTTTTTAAATCATATGATAATTTAAATTTTTGGAAGTAAATAAATAATTTGAAAACTATTGCAGAATATTTTATTGCTGTATAATAACTTAAAAATCATGTTTACAATTTATGTTAAACACAAATATAAATTTTAGAATATTCAAAAGTTCGTCCAACATACTTATATCATAAATGAATTTATTTACCTCGAATAAGTCAAAATTCACAAAATAGGCCCAACGATCGTACAATTCTATACAATTACAGAATGAATATAATTACAGTCTCATCACCAAAGTAATTTTGTTTGGACAAATTTATCATAATGAATAAGAAATCCTATCCTTTTGCTTCAAAATTTCAGTCTCGACACTATCGCCCTAAACATTTTTTTTTAAATTGACTCTCTAGATCTCCAATCAACCTAAATAATTTTTCAAAGTCGACTGATTTTTCCAAACAAACATTTCAGCAGCCCTAAATTTCGAAAATTAAATATGTAATCAATACATACTTTCATCCCTCTTCTACATAATCTAAATCAATCTCCTAATGCCAATCATGCATAATTTCTTAAATCAAACTCTCTTGATTCATAAAAAAAATAAAACAGCATGCATCAACACATTCATCATCCTAAAAAATAAAATCTATAACCTATGGGATACAATATAAATCTTCTATAATTTTATATAAAGAAGAGACTTACCTAAAACCTCCTTGACCTTTTAAACTCAAGAATGAGTTGATTAATTATTGTTAGAGAAGAAACGTATATTATATTATATTAATATTGTACTCTAAATAATGACCCTATATATAATATACAAAACTGATAGTAATAGAAATTTTAGTCTCTATACAAATTCCTATTTAAACTAAAAATATCTACATTGAAATATTTTTCTTTTATTAAAACAATATATTTTCTTAATCAATTTACTTTTTTTTTTTTAGGTCTCCCAAAAGAATAAAATTCCATAATTAATTAATTACTATTTTATTCTAAAAAATAATTGTATTATAATGCTGATATATATATTTTTTATTAAAACAACATCTTTTTCTTAATCAATTCCTTTTCTTATTACTTCCCAAAACCAATAAAACTCTATCATTAGTCAAATTATTATTTCCTTCTCCTTTGCAATTTCTAAAATCTTTATTAAACAAATAATTAATTATGAATATATAAAAATACCGTGATTACAATAGCATTATGTTATCCATTATCCACATCTATTACAAACATCAAACATATTTTCACTTCTTTTTTCTTTTTGTATTTTTCACTTCTTGGAAAAATCATTATCTTTACTAAGAGAGCTCTTATTACCATAATATCATCAAAGGAGATATTTTGGTACTGATAACAATAAATTTCATTCAAAACGTATATTGTGGTATTTTTAAATAAGTACTTTATGGACAGTCAAACTTTTGTATGTGATTAACATAACCTTTGGTAAATTGGATAAGTTTCATTATTTAAAATTCTACTAGAAGGGAATTCAATTATTTAATGAACTACTAAATTTATATATGTGTTTTTTTTTTTATTAAGTGACAAATTTATATATGTGGTTAGATTTTACTATTTTTAAAGTTATTTATATAATATTGAAGCTAACATTTTTAAGATCAAGTTTATAAGCTTGGACAATCAATATGCAACTTACACCGTTGCCTTAAAAATTAATGCAAGTAGATGACTACTTAATTATTTACTTTTTTTGTTTTTCACTGTAATGAACACTCTTTTAATGGAATTGAAGCTTATGAGTGGACAAAAGGAAGCTAGGATTTTCGAGGTGCAAATTCCTGTTAAGAAGGTTTTGCATTTCAAGTGCCTTCCATGACCACACCAAGCATATATTCAGCCTCACTTTACTTTGGAACTTTTTACACATGAAATTCCCAAATCACTTGAGTTCTTTAGTCCATCTTTTTTTTTTTTGGTTTGTTATGCCAAATTTTATAACTATTTATCATTTCTAGAAATTTTGAGTTCACTTTGTCCCATTTCAAAGAAATGTGTTAAGATGATAACAGCCTGCAAGAAGCAGAGTTCTCTTGTTAGGCAATTGCAATGAAGAATTCCATTCCCTAGTAAAGCAGCAAAGCTAGTGGCATCAGCTTTCCTTTTCTTTTAGGTAATTCAATTTGTTTTGGTCTTTAATTGTGATAATTTTTTGCTTGTGTTCTCAGAATGGCATCCTGGTGGGAGTCCAAAGTTCTTTTCTTTTTCTTTTGAGCAAAGCAACTGAGAAGGAAATTCTTTTTCTTTGTATTTCAGTAGTTGCTAAAATTAAAACACTTTGTCTAAATCACTGTTAGTTTATCAATTTTGTGAAAGTGAATTCCATCAGAAAACCAAACCAGTCTCTTTTGCTTTCTGTCTTTGATTTCCATTTCATTTCTCTGATTCAACAATAATATTTAAAAAAAAAAAAACATCCCAATGGCAGAGCTCTTTCTTTCTGCTATCCTTCCTGTGTTGTTTGAGAAACTGCTCTCTTCTGAACTGCTTAAGTTTGCAACTCAAGAGGGTATATTTTCAAAGCTCAAAAAATGGGAAAAAAAGTTGACGATGATCAAGGCATTGCTGAATGATGCGGAGCAGAAGCAGCTGGAGGATGAAGCTGTGAAGACGTGGCTGGAGGAGCTCCAAGATCTAGCTTATGATGCGGAGGACATCTTGGATGAGTACGCGACTGAGGCTTTGAGAAGAAAACTGAAGATAGAAAAGCATCAGGGTAGAATTAGCAGGGCTCAGAAGCTCATTCCTGCTTGTTGCATGAGTTGCACTCCAACTGCTTTATGGTCTGATTTTAGTGTGCACTCTAAGATAGATGATATTACTAGCAGGTTACAAGACCTTTGCAAACAAAAAACTGAACTTGGGTTGGTTGAGATTGCTGGAAGGAGATCGACTGCTTCGTTTCAGAGACCACCGACTACAAGTTTGCGCGTCGAACCTGCTGTTTATGGGAGAGAAAATGATAAAGCCAAAATTCTTGAACTAGTGTTGTCTTATGAACCAGGTGATGCCAACTTTGGTGTGATTCCCATTGTTGGGATGGGAGGATTGGTAAAACAACGCTGGCCCGAGAAGTATATAATGATGTGGCGGTGAAAGAATTCAACCCGAAAGCATGGGTTTGCATCTCTGATGACTTTGATGTATTGAAAATTTCGAAGTCAATACTTGAGTGCATCACTTCCAGTCCGTGTGATATTAAAGAGTTCAATGTAGTGCAAAATCGACTCAAAGATGCATTAAATGGGAAAAAATTCCTAATTGTTTTGGATGACGTTTGGAGCAGGAGAGATGACTTATGGGAAGTCCTAAAAGCTCCTTTTGTGTTGGAGCACCTGGTAGTAAGATCATTGTGACAACTCGTAGCATCGAAGTTGCATCAACTATGCGACCACGTGAGCGCTATGACTTGAGCTTTTTATCAGATGATGATTGTTGGGAGATGTTTGTCAAGCATGCACTTGATGTCAGAGATACCCATACAGATTGGAATTTAAATATAATTCGTGAGAAAGTTTTACATAAGTGCAAAGGGTTGCCACTTGCAGCAAAGACTCTTGGAGGTATTTTATACTACAAAGAAACAGAAGATGAGTGGATGAACATATTGAATAGCAAAATATGGGATCTGGATGGCAATATTCTCCCAGCATTGAGATTAAGCTATTACCACCTTCCTTCACATTTAAAAAGATGTTTTGCTACTGTTCAATTCTTCCAAAAGATTACGAGTTTGAAGAGAAGAACTCGTTCTTTTGTGGATGCAGAAGGCTTGATTCAACAATCAGACATCGATCTGCAATTGGAAGATTTGGGAGGTCAGTATTTTCGTGATCTATTATCAAGGTCAATTTTTCAAAAATCGAGTAGTAACACTTCTAAATTTATAATGCATGACCTTGTTAATGATATGGCTAAAATGGTTTCTAGCAAAATAAGTTTTAGATTGGAGGATGAATTGGAGTTAAATAATCGATTAAGGCTATTTGAAAAGACTCGTTATGCTTCATATATATCATGAATATAATGACAAAAGAAGATTTGAAGTCTTCAATGATACTAAGCATTACTTAAGGACGCACTTGTCATTGCAGCTCATGAATAATAAAATGACAACATGTTATATTAGTAGAAGTTGTTTCCAACTTGTTGCCAAGGTTCAAAAGGTTAAGGGTGTTATCGTTACAAAATTATTGTATTGTTGAACTGCCTGATTCGATTAGAGATTTGAGACTTCTTAGGTATCTCAACCTATCTTTTAGTTATATTAGAAGTTTACCTGAGTCACTAAACTCATTGTGCAACTTGCAAACTTTGTTATTAACAAATTGCGTAGTCTCTTGAAGTTGCCTTCTAACATGGGGAATTTAATCAATTTACGTCATCTTGATATTTTAGGTGCATCTTCAATAAAAGAGATGCCATTAGGGGTTAGAAAATGGGAATCCCTTCGAACCTTATCTAACTTTATTGTGGGTAAAGATTATGGAGCCAATTTGAAAGATTTAGAGGATTTAAAATCACTGTGTGGAGAACTTCATATTTCAAGATTAGAGAATGTGACAAATTTCCAAGACACCAAAAATGTCATATTAAGTAGTAAGAAAGACCTAAAAGTGCTTTTACTAGAATGGGGGTCTAGTTTCATGAACCACAAGTTGAAGAAGTGGAACCACAAGATGCAAAGTACTTGATATGCTTAAACCTCATAAAAATCTAGAAAAGCTCACAATAAGATGTTATAGGGGTACAAAATTTTCTGCTTGGGTTGGAGGTAGTTCATTCTTAGAGTCTAAGATAACAATCCTAGAGTTGGTAGATTGTAAGAATTGCACATCTTTGCCTTCACTTGGGTTGTTAGGCTCACTCAAAATTCTCACCATTAAAGGTATGAAGGGGATTAAAAGCATTGGTTTTGAATTTTATGGAGAGCAATATGCTAAACCTTTTCATTCTTTGGAGACTCTTCTGTTTTGAGGATTTAATAGAATGGGAGTCTTGGCATCCTGTCAAAGAAAATGATAGCTTCCCTAAGCTCCAAGAGCTTTCCATCATAAATTGTCCTAAACTTTTGAAAGATTACCCAATAATCTCCCTTCATTGCAAAAGCTTATGGTTCGCGAATGTGGGCAGCTAGTGGTTTTGTTGTCAAATATCACAACGCTATGTGAATTAGAGCTTGAGGAATGCAAGAAGATTGTGCACAATAGTTCAACTTTTTTTAAGTCATTAGAATCTTTGACTCTTTCAAATATTATAGATGTTGGTGATTGGTCCATGCAAGAATTAAAGAAAGTTCAAAGTTTAAAAATTAAGGGTTGTAAAGAGCTCATAGAATCGTGGCAAAATGAGATTTTACTTAAAAGCCACATCAAGGGTTACTTAGTCTTATCTCTCTTAAAAGTCTTAATTTGGATAGTTGTGATACCCTCACAACAACTTTATTTGAGGGAACTAAACAAACGGATGCTTGCCTAGAAGAATTAAGCATTGAGCATTGTAATTCTCTAAATTTCATTTTTAGAGGACCACCTCAATCTTTAAAGAGCTTTATATTACAAATTGTGAAAAAATCAATGGTTTGTTAGACGGTACTTATAATGAGGTGACTGTACTTCATTATGTTCAGCAATGACATACTTTTTGGAGAAGTTTGTTCCCAACAATTCTATTACTGAAACAGAAGGTCAACACCACCACTTCTCATATTGAAGACTTGTTTGATTAGGTGTCCATCTCTCACATGTTTGAACCCTATAGATCGACTCTCTGCCATAATCACAAGCCTTACTATTCGTAATTGTTCAAATCTCACAACAATAGACCTACTCTTTGCCATCACAAGGCTCTCTATTTTAAATTGTTCAAATCTCACAACATTGTCATTAACAGGTCATTTACCTATGGCACTCAAACATCTTCGAATTGTCCATTGCTTAGAGCTCACAACCCTATTACCAAAAGGCCATTTACCTGAGGCTCTTGAAACCCTAAGCATATGGGGTTGTGAAAAATTAGAGTCAATAGTTGACAAGTTTCATAACAACAATACTCTTTACACAATCGAGATCTTCAATTGTAATAAACTGAAATCGCTTCCAGAGGGCCTAGAGACTCTTACAAGTCTCCGCAGCATCACGATATCATTTTGTAGAGGTTTTATTTCCTTTCCAAAAGGAGGTTTCCCCCCAGTAATTTAAGAGTTTCGCTCCAGGTATGTTCAAAAGTAGAAGCCCTACCTAGAGGAACACACTCTCTCCTCTTTACAAATAGGGAATTGTCCAAATATGTCATTGTCTGAAGAAGGTCTGCCACCCAAACTTACATGGCTTTCAATTGAGGGTCACAAACAATATAAAATGCTCATGGAAAGAGTTTCCACAATTTCACCTCTCTCGAATACCTCGACATTCGTGGATGGTCGGATGAAGAGTGTAGCCAGGAGGAGGACATGACAATGACTTTGCCCTCCACTCTAACTCAGCTGTCAATATGGGGATTCCCAAAGTTGAAAAACCTATCTTTCAAGGAATTCCAAGACCCTCCCTCTCTGAAGTACTTGAGCATCTATCATTGCCCAGAGCTCACATCACTTCCGAGCCTCCCATCCTCTCTTTTGGAATTATATATATAGATGTCCACCGCTGAAAGAAGCTTGTAAAAGAGATAAAGGTAAAGAGTGGTCCAAAATAGCTGACATCCCTCACGTTGAGATAGATGGGAAATTCATCTACGATCCGTAGGAGGAAAAGTGAAGAGGATTAGCTCATTCATGCTTATATTCTATATCAGGTATGCATTTATAATAGCAAAACACTTAGTTTCATTTTCATGAAAAACAATTTCTCATTATCATTACTTCAATGCACTGTTCTAATACTCTCTTTAATGTATTGAAGAACCACTAACTTATTTGTATTTTGCTTGTTTGACAGAAGCATTAGCAGAATTGATGATTGGAGATTCTCTTGTTTCTGGGTCTTGTCTCTTCTTGTGTGTAAGTCACTCTCTTCACATCAGATTAGTTGGTTTCATGTGCTTTGTTCAACTTATTTGTATAGTTGTTTCTTGATTATTACATCTGAGATTTTGGTGTTCTCTCTGTTTTTGTGTGTTATAATTATATGCTCTGTTTCTGTTTTTTGTTTCTCATTATTTTAAGCCTCAATGTTGATGGCAAGTGGAAGAATTTTCAGAAAATGAAAAAAACATAAAGAAGAGTGCTATTTCTTTCTCCAGATGCTCATTGTCACAACATTTTGATTATCATGTATTCAATCTATTGAACATTGTTTTATGTTTATCTTATGCTGTTTGGGAGTTGTTATTTAATAACTTGGGTAGATTATTACCCAATCTCTGATTAGTTTTGTTTCCTAATTAGAAGAATGAGTTATCTACATTAGATGGACAGTCATATTCATCATCTCAGCAGTTTCTATACTGCCCTCTATGTATTAATCTATAAAGAGATCCTTCAATGGTTTTGACTGTCAATTCCAACAGGAAAAATGGTGGCCTTAGTGGGCAGTATGGGTGTGTGGCAAGAGTACTGTCATTTCTTTAGTCGTAAGGTAACAACATCTTTCTGTTCCCTGAACTTGGATATTTAACCATTCTAATTCCTCGAAAGGTCACAAGAATCTTTAATGATTGATTTTTCTACAGGAGAGATTCTGGTTGAAAATCACAACATAAGGGATATGGATGTGAAATTCCTGAGAAAGAACACCGGAGCAGAAAGAACATCGGAGCAGTTTCTCTAGAACCATCAAGGATAACATTAGAGTTGGAAACATGGATGCATATGATCAACGGATTGAAGATTCAATGAAGATGGCTAATGTGCACATGTTTATGTCACATCTTCCGGATCATACTTAACTAGGTCTATTATTGGCCTCCAATTTACTTGTATTTTTGCCTCTACTTTGTGAAATTTCCACAAAATTTAATAAAATGATGTTCAATAAAATCCAGGTAGGACAAAGGGGTGTTCAGTTATTAGGAGGACAAAAGCAGAGAATTGCAATAGAGTTAGACGTTAGCTTTTGTGTAGCTGCCTTTAGATGTTAGCTTTTGTGTAGCTGCCTTTAGATGTTAGCTTTTGTATGAAGTGTATGTGTGATTATGTTCTACCAGTAGCTACTAGTGCTCCATATGTTTTCTCGAAAGATTGAATATTGAGTGATGTGTCATGTATTGAATTTGCACCAATGTATCTGAATCAGGTTGAAAAGTTTTTGGAGTAATCTCAAGATTGGAAGAACAAATGGAAGATTTACAAATTCATGAAGAAATTGTTGAAGCCTCTTTTCCTGTAAGTAATTTATATTATATGATCAAATCAGAAAAGAAAAAGAAATCATATTTTAATTAATCTTACTTGGTTGTGCATCTACCTCCAGTTAAATCTTAAGGTTTTTCCACTCTATGTTGCAGATTATTGATTTTCTTACGTATGATTCAAGTCATACAACATTATTCATAGTTTGATAGTATATATGGTGTCAATTTAATATGAGTTTTTTTTTTTTTTGTGTTTCCCTCAAGCCTATTATGATATTATGAAAAGCACATCTCCCTTTCATTATTTGGGGTTCTTGTTGTCAATGATAACATTTTCTTTCGCATCTAAATGTGAACTACTTATATAACTTATCGATAAATTATTTCATTGGTAGTTTTTCACATTCATTACATTTTATGTGTAATGTTGTGATTATTCATATTTGTTATCATTCATCAATGCCTTGAAAATGTAGCATGTTATATCTTCTGAAAAAATTCCTATGCTTTTATGCATTTCTATGGTTATCAATATTTGTTGACCATAATAGCTATGTTTAATCATTATGTTGTTACTGCGGAGGAACCTTGTGCTTCATGATGTCAACTAATGCCTAGAAAATTTGGTTAACATTTCATCTGAGCAACATCTTAGAGCTTCAACACAAAGCACTTGTACATCTGTTTGGGAAGAATGTTCATCGTCTTCTAATTCTTACACTCATCTTTCCCAGAGCCCTGTATCTTTCTTTCCTAGTTTTCTGTTCTAGGTTAGAGTTCGTGATGTTCTTCTTTTCTTCTAAAGAAGTCTTTGTGGTTCTATATTTTAATTGGTGATAATACTGCCGAGAGCTGTTGTGTTATGGTTGTCTCATATGAGGTGCAGCATTATATTCTGGAATTTTCTTTTTGTTACAGAAACTAGATTCTATAATATCTGTGATTTCCAGAAACTGGTTTGCTATGTGACTCCTCTGGTCCGATCCTGGTAAAGACATTAAATGTTGGGGGCCAAATGATAGAGGAGTTTCCTCAGAAGCAGGATCTGGATTTAATTTGTAGAGCCCGCCAGGTTTGTCTTAAAACTACACATAATGCCTTTAAAGACATTAAATGCCTTTAAACTGAAGCATTTGGTGCACTTACGCAGCTTTGATTGTCTTCTCTAATAAGATATTTTATGTTTTCTTTAACAATTCTCAGGTTGTGGAAGACGGATTTGAATTCTTTGCTAATAGACAGCTTGTTACCATATTTTCTGCACCCAACTACTGTGGAGCGCTTGACAATGCAGGTGCCATGATGATGTGGATGAGACACTTATGTGTTCTTTTCAACCATTAAAGCCTTTGGATAAGAAGCCAAAGTTCATCTATGGGAGTTCAGCTACAATTCGATCAGGAGGCCCTCCAAGTAGAGTAAAGGTGCTTCCATACCTTGTCTATCCAAATATCTGGACTTTATCGTTTAGTTCTTATAAGCTAGTTATGGTTATGAGGTTTTTCCAGTTTCTTGACAACTGAAATTTAAAAAAAAAAAAGAAAAAAGGATTTATTAAGGAAACTCTAAAAATGTGACTAAGTAGAGGATGTTATGTGTTGGGTAAAAAAGTGACTGCTTAAATCTTTCGTTAGAAGATCCATAGCAAGCCAGTTTCTAGAGCATCATGGTTCCAAACTTTTTCCAACTAGAAGAGAGCTGCTTCAGCTGCATGTGATGACTGATAGGGGGACCGACAAAGAACAAACAGAAGAGTTAAACAAAGCATTACATCTTAAATCCCAAAGTGAGGTGTTGTTCCTGAGGCCGTTGCTATTTCATAATAGCAAAACACTTATAATTATTATTACTTTAAAGCTCTTTTCTAATACTCTCTCTTAATGTACTGAATACCCATTAACTTATTTATATTTGCTTGGTCAACAGAAGTATTAGTAGAGCAGAAAATTGGAGAATCTCTAGTTTGTGAGCCATGTCCGTCCTCTTATGTGTAAGTCACTCTCTTTGATTGTTTCTTCTCTCAGTGAGACTATTGGTTTCGTATGCTTTGTTCAATTAGTGTTGCATCTTGATAATTACACCTGAAATTTTTGGTGTTATGCTTTAATTTCCTCCTTGTTTTTAGCTTAAGTGCATTCTATATAGAATAACTTGTTGTCAAGGACTAACACATTGGCTGCAACAAAACCTGGGAATCGTCCAACTATAAATAAGAATACTAGTTGACTTGAATAATTGTTTATTTTCACTATCTAAATGGCAAGTTTGCTCAAAGAGAATATAGCCACATGGTAGCTTGTTATGCTTTGTCATCAAAGACACCTGCATTGTTATGCTGAACAATAATATATGATTGATTTTGCATATGCGCTATAACAACCCTTGAAGGCCTCCCATCCAAATTCACAACAAGAAGTAATATTTTGCTTCAGTTCTTTCATAGAAATCCATACAAAGATATGAGGCTCCATATCAAAATTTCAAGACAATTTCATATGTAGGGGTATGCTTGCTCCTATGGAAGATGGTGCGGCAAGATTCTTGGACCTCCTTGAAGCCCCAAGGTATTGAACTAATTTGACTTTAATTTTATTGTTCTTGGAGTTCAAAAGGTTTTAACATAGTCGTTTAACTCTATTCAGCTTTTAAAATTAATTTTGTTGGACTCAAATTGTTTCCAAGAGGAGATAAGGATGACCAATTCTCAAACTTACTGCTGATTGCATCTTTCCAAGAGTTGAAGTACCAACCTTCGAAGGATGTCAAAGACTTCCCCTCTCGTCAGGGCATCTTTTCCAGTTCTACACTGAGTTAAGAGTTCGTATGTACTTTTCTTCTTCTAAACAAATTCCTTATAGTTTTGTGTTTTAATTGGTGATTTAGTATTGAGAGATGTTTTGTTATGGCTGGATCACATGTGATGCAGTGTTATATTAGAGTTTTTGCTTTTGCAGATTCTTTACGGAAACTTTGTAATTCTAATACTTTCTGCTTATGTATAGAGTGAATTTTTGCATTTTTAAGGTGCTTTGCTGCAAGTTATGAGGTGGTTCAAGGTTGGCTGTAGTAATAAATCTTTTTTTCCTGCTAGTAAAAAGCTGCTACAACTACATGTGATGGAGTGGAAGTGAGGATCAACAAAGATAAAATAGGAGAGTTGAACAGAAATCATCGCATCTTGAATCCTAAAGTGAGGTGCTATCTATGAGGCTAGTGCCATTCCTGTTTCTACTACATGTTTTTTTTTTTTTTAATTTTTTGTCTTTCTTTACTGGAAAGCAGTAGACCATTTGACTACCAAACTGAGGTGAAATGGAATAGCATTGTCTAGATGAAGATACCATAAAGTTGAAGTACTGATATCCAAACTTCCTTTGTAATTGATGTTATTGTACAGTATTGTGCCTACCTTTCAGTTAGCAAGGTTTCTACAACTTCAGTTCAGTTTGCTTCTATTCTTTGTAAGTTGTGATCATCTCTAAGGCTATATGTTGTTACCTTTTGCTAAAGACTGGATTTTGCTTATGTTCTCAGTTGCTGAGTTTAGTCGTTTATGTGGAGTTGAATATGTTGGTTAGGGGCATTTTCAGCTGAGGCTGACACGCCTGAGGTAGAGTGTCTATTCTGAAATTTTGGTAATATATTTTTTTACATAATATTGTTCTATCTGCTTTTAATGGAGACTAAATCGCAGCAATTCATGTACAATCCAAAGGAGAAAGCATCAAAAGATGAGGAATCAGAGGATCATCTCATTCATCCTTATCTTTTGAATCATGTCATTCATCCTCATCTTCTATTTTGGTATGGCCTGTTACTACCTTAAAACAATTGATTGCACTTTCATCTTCTTATTTTTATAGCTTCAATCATCTATTCTAATACTCTGTTTAGTGTTTTTGGAACTAGTTCTCTACTTTTAAAATTAAAAACTCGCTAATTTATTTGCATTGTCACTTTTCAGATAGTAAGTCATTGCAATTTCACTTGCCAACCCTGATTTATAAAACTCTGGAGATGCTCATATTGGCAAAATTTTGAATCAAGGTAATTAGAAATTTTGCACATTTTATGCTTGGTTGATCAGTCAAATTCATGAGTACCATGTACCAAAATGTCATTGCATTTTCTACTGTTTTGGATGTCTAATAGCAGATCAAGTTGATGAATATCAATTTTCGTACTATAAGGAAAGGGGCATGTTTGCTAGCAAATATTTACTTCCTTGTATGCTCAACTTATTGTCAAAGACTAACACATCAGCTGCAACAGAACCAGTAATAATTTCCAACTATAAATATAAGAATACTAGTTGACTTAAAGAAGTTGTTTGTTTGCACTGTATGAATGGCCAATTTGCACTCAGAGAAAACAACTAACATGGTATCTTGTTGTTATGCTTTGTCATCAAAGCCATGCACTGTTGTGCTGAGGAGTAAATATATGGCTCATTGTCATGTAACAACCCTTAAAGGCCTCTCCTCTAGATTCAAAGCAAGAAGTAATATTATGCTTTAACTCGGTATACAAAGATATGAGGATCCTCCATATCAAAATTTTAAGACTATCATACGCAGGAGGTATATTTGCATCATACTAATCCTTTTCCCTTTAGTATTTTCAAATTTTTTTTTCAAATACATTTTATGGAATGTTTGAACAGCTGGACATGTGGGGAGTTACAACACCATTTTGAAAAAGCAAGCCAAGCCGATGATAGAATTACTGCAAGAAAGAAAACCTGAAGCCATACCAATTGCTCTGTATCTTGGTGAAGATACTTTAAAAGCGTGATTGATTCAAGTTGGGGAGTTACGATAGGAATAAGAGATTCGATCTTCATTACCTTCATCCTTCAACAACAAATCTAGTATTGCCTCTTGATCTTTCTCCCATCCATAAACATGAGTTCCATTCAAAGAAGTTGTTGGAAGTCTTTGATATCTGACCTTGTTGGACCTCCCTTCCGAATTCTCACTCAAATCCAAAAAATTATTCGTCTGTGCTACTATCTCTTGCAATCTCTCAAGTGATCTTCTTCATTTTGGATCTCATTTTAGCATTGAACTTAACAGATAGAGAATCCAATACATTGAACTTAAAACATCAGCTTCTCCAGTCCTCAAGGATTTTGAAAGTGAATGAGTGTGGATTGGAGAATCAATACAGACAGTTCTACGGACAAGTTGCTTGAAGGGCAAGAAAAAGTGTGCCTGAATGTGGTAAAGTGTTGCATTTGGTTAAGGCTCTTGAGAAGTGCTTTCGTACCCAAATCATCAAAGGAATCTGATGATGATTAGAATGAGTGTGAAAAGAAGAAAGTGCCATTGCCCGAGAAATCTAATGGGGGCAGGAGAAATATTAATGTAAGTTCTCCGTCTCACTTCAGGTCTTTTGCATTTTGCTTTTTCTCTTCGAGTTGTAATTTTTTGTTTGAATTTTAGACTTCTGAATCAATTGAAGAAGAATATGGAAGATGAAACAACATAGAATCATTTCCCAAAAGCCATTCAAGCTGAGAACTGAGGTATGTATTGTAAAATGACAACTAGGAACCTCATAATTTTAGTGACTCATTGTGATTTTTTGGGTTTATCATTGTAGAGGTGAGACTGTTTATTAAATACAAATGGAAAACAAAAATCTCCTTTAGTTTTGTGTTGGAAAGAAAAATGCATTAATGCTTTGGATATATGGTGGCTTCCTCAACTGCTATGAGAATATACAAATATTAAAAACAAAATAATTTGATTATTTTTCATGTTTTCCTTGTGACATAAAATTGAGTTTTTCATTATATGTTATTGATGAGGTTGACTGTTCCTGCTTTTGCTTTTGTTTATGTAATTTCAATGCCTGATTAAATTCCAGTTAAAGAGTACTAGCCTGTTGACCTGAAGCCGGTGATGTATGGGCAGTGAGCGCACTGAGTTTGACCATCAGGTACTTCCTAACTCTTTCAATAATTTTTTCTTAGAACTTCTACCTGATTTACATTGTAGCTTGCTCTACCTATGTAACAATTAAATTAGACAACAAATGTTTGTTTAGAGCTTCCTTGAGGGAAGTTTGTTTAGAGCTTTCGATTTTTAGTGGGACAAATAACAATATCCTAGTTAGAATTGACCTATTTAAGTTGCCATAGCAATGTATCAAATTCTCTATTTCTTTTAACTATTCTAGGACACAAGTAATAGAAACTGAAACAGGTTTCTAGGAGGTTATGAATGAATATTTACACATTCTTTCTTTGAGGTTGCTTTTGTTAGACGTTATAGTTAGCCAAATTATTTTGGAGACAACTCAACTGTTACGGTAGAAATCAGTGTTGTTGCCCTGCCAATGTTGTTGAATAATGGCGCTTGTGAAACTTGATTTCAGAAGTAACATATATTCCCTAGTGTCTACTTCCTAACAAATGTGACTAAAATTTAATGGCTCTAATAGTTGATTTTGAAGCTCAGATAGGGAACTAAACTTCTATAGCTAATTAGTTTGTAGTATTAGCAGTTCATGTGGTATATTTGGTTGTTTTTTCTATAAGCATTGGGTACAGACTGTAGGTGTCTTTCCTTATAGTTGCATATGCATGTACATGTATGTATTAAAGTAAAACATGTGTGATTTTCCTGATGAGGGGACTGATTATTTGTGTTTTATGGCATCACGTAGCAGAGAAAGATTACTTTGATTGAGCAATACAAGATGGAAAGAGAAAAGCAGCAAAAGGTATATGACTTGAAAATTGCATGATTTTGAGGTGATGTTTCTTTTATATGTTTATTAATATGTAATCTTCACTCGGGCTTTCTGTTTTGTAGATGGAAGAAGAGGAAGAAATAAAAAGGTTGAGGAGGGAACTGGTTCGAAAGCACAATCTTGCCCTATTATGATAGGCCTTTCATTACCGAAGGTAAGAGATTAATTGCAGTTTATTTGTTCTTCCTCGAAAGGTAGCATATTTTTATGATATTCTAGTATAAAATCGGTTTGTTCATGACACTTAATGCTAATACTCGAAGTTTTGAACATATTGGCATTCTAAATTTCTAGTACTAGAAAATAGCTTTTTATATCATTTTGTTTTTGGTTCAGATTTAAAAATAAGGTTTATTTCTGCACCAATTCGAAGACGCTGGAATGGAATCAAACATACTTTTTGATATCTTCGAGGAACTACAAGAGTGTTAGTTATATATTTTTAGGGAGAGAATATTCTTTACTTTTGGGTGTAAGTGCAC
>JAIZFV010000423.1:928809-969793 GCA_021234005.1 Nephelium lappaceum
CACAATTTGAAGTAAGCTCCACAGAGGAAAACAATAATTACATGTACTGCTGGCCATAAACTGTAGGAAGAAATTTTTTTTGAAGAAGATTGTTGGGAGATTTCGACATGCTATGGTTGCTGGAAATTTATTTTGTCCCAACAAGCATGCCATTATGGAGATAATTCATAAGTTGATCTCATCAATTCATTATTTTTGGATCGAATCAAGTTGTATGTCTCAATAATTCCTGCCACCTCTTCAGATGTCATATATACTCCAGATATACAAATTGAAAATATAACAAAAACGTAAAGGAATCACCAAAAGGTCAAAATCCAAATCTGCAAAAGTAGATGCCTCAGTCTTCTTCGAATCTAGGAGTAGTAGAAACCAGATAATGAGCAGAAAATTTGAAACAGTGAAAAAAAAAAATGGTGGCTTGCAGATATTTTGCAACAGTAATTTTTAAGCCTAATAAATCTGTGAATGCATTGAAGAGTCCAAACAGCTTACCTGTTCTTGCAGTTGAACAATAAAAAATTTCCCAAGCTATCACTTTGACATTGACCTCCTTTCCAATGACACTCATAGCATTCTTCTTTACATTCAATTCAGAAGAAAAGACCAGTGTACACATTAAGAAGGTGAACACTTTTGCTGTTCTTTTTACTTGGAGCCGAAGGGTTGAACACTGAGGTCGAAGACTTGGTAAATCAACAGCAGCGGAGTAGAATGGAGTGACTAGACTCATTGCATAGCAAAAGGGAATTTGTTGGGATGCTGTCAAGAATTTGGGGGCATTTAAAATAGTTTTGCGTGAAGGGATTTCAAAAGATAAAAAGGGAGAGCTGAGGAGGGTCAAATTTTTGAAGGAATTGCAGCTATGGTTATTCAAGTTTTGGATCAACTTGAATGGTTGATCCAATTCTAATCCAATTGTCATGAGATATGCCTCCAATATTAAACCATGGCCCATCCTTCCCCAGTTGAATCTTCTGGACTTCCTCGTTGCAGTTGTCTACAATGCACAACCCACACTCAGAATGTGTTCGGTTGGAAAAGGGGAATCCTATGTTGCCTAGTTGTCCACAATGGAAAGACGGGCATCTTGGATTGAATCCGATTTCTTCATCAGCTAAGGAAATAAGTAACAGGTAAGAGAGCATAAAGAATCGAAGTGAAGAAGGGCGAGCCATTTCAAAAACAAAACCAACAGAAGTACTCTTCTTTTTGCTTGTTCTTTTAGCTTCTGTTAGCAATTTTTCATCTTTCAAGTCATCATTGTCCTTGCATTAAAGTGGCTTATTTTTGTTTTTTTTCAAAGCATGCATCGGACTTTGCTCTAACAATACACATAAGCATGTGACTTTCATGACTCTTGTTGCATTAGTTTTGTTTTCTTCTTCACAGTTTCTTCCACGTCAGTTGACTTGGAAATCGAGTAGCAAAGACCTGCAAACTATAGCGACGGGAGTGCATTATGCATATTGCTATTGAGATTATAACATTTCTATTTTTTTTTTTTTTTTTTTTACTGGGTTTATGTTTAATTTGAAATTGTTCATTGTCTATCCTATAAAGCACGGCAATTAAGTAATGAATTGGACAGGAAAGACCTGTAATCAAAAGCAGACAAAAAGTTGCATTATGCAAAATTTTTTGAGTTCTGTGGGAAAAATTAGAAATGATGTGAAAAGAACAAAACCAATGTTTAAATTGACTTGGAAAAAAATGTTTTAAAAAAAGAAAAAAAAAAAAAAAGAAGTGAACTTTTAAAAATAGATGAGTCTGCCCTGGAAATTTATGAAACACATCTGCATATATCAAAACAGGGAAAGAAGATTATGCCTTTCTTCTTACAGCTAATTGGCTTTTCTCTCTCAACAATCCTCTAATAAAAATTTCTTCAACCAAACAAAAATAGTTCTGGGAGCATTAACAGTTAAAAGGGTTATTTGAGATCAATGGTTGGAAATTCGAGAAGGATGTGTTCTTTTCTACTCCAGCTGAATGGTGAAAAGAGTGGTAAAATCCCCCTCCCCCCCCCCCAAAAAAAAATTAACGAAGAAATTTTATTTCATTGCGGAGAATCGTTAGTTTCCAGTGTCCTATAGTGAATTGGGACTAAATTAAGTAGGCTGGATAAACATTGTTTTTGATATATTTGAATTGAGAACTATTACTTATAGATATTTATAACTTATAATTTTGGATGTAACATGAATTATATTTAATGTCTTTAAAAATTTATGACTTGGAGTTTTGGATAATTGAAAATCTGGAGTATCGAATAAAGTTTCAGATCGATTTTTGAAATATGTATGAAATTATATCATTGTTTTATGGTGGTTTAAGTAAAGATATTTTTGTTTAATATCAAAGTTGTGCAACAAAGGTGTGATGTTCAGTCTTTTATTTGTGAAAATTCTTACTTATTAGGTTTGAAATTGAGTTATGAGATGATAAACTTGAAGTTCAAGACAACTGAATGAGATTTGTGTGAATGTGACAAAACAGTACCAAAAGTAAAAGGATAAATGAAATAACTAGGAGATAGAGGTCATCCCAAATGATTTATGACTACAAGACTCAAGTTCTGCAGCAGACTAACAACAATTTAATGAGTGGTTTCCAGGTTACCTCCTCCCTATCACTGACTTGTGGCAGAAGCTTCAAAGACTTTATTTAGTCTTTAGAAGCTCCAAAAAATTCAACTAACTCTGAAGTCTTCCTCCATATACAAAACTGCTCAACACATGGAAATAACCTTTTGCCAAACTCGGTCTTTATCTTGTGTAAAATCAGTGAACCAAAAACCAACACAAAAACGTCATTTGAAAATTTTTGTTAACATTGACGGTTAAAAATTGGGTCAAAGAGATGAAATTGATGAATTTCTAAAAACTTTAGCGATGACGGTTATAAATCAATTCATGTTTCGAAAAGTAAAGATTTTTCAAATAGAGGGGACAAAATTGAAATTTTCTCTTTTCTGAAATTATATTTAAATAATCTCTAAAAACATAGAATTATACTAGAATTGTTAAAAATTTTTGTTGAACCATTTATTAATAGTCAATATTAGTTCTGACAAATTTTGGTATATTATAAAAATTAATGATTAATTTATAATTTGTGAAGTAGACATAGGAGTAATTAAATGTATGTTTGGTACAACTTATTTACTAAACAAAGGAACTTTTTTTATCCACAAAGCTTCTTTTTTTTTTTAATATATATATATATTTTTCTTTAGTTATTATCTCAGTAGAGCTTTTGAATAATTATAAAAGTTGAAAACATCTACGGAAGAAGCTGAAATTTTTAGTTTTTCCAAGTAGATCTTCCGATTATATATAACTACTATAAAAATGTTCAAAGACATCACTAGCAATACATCAGTTTTTAAAGCCTATTTAAAAGTAAATTAAAAATATCGGTTTTTAAAATACAATATCTTAAAATTAAGACATTGCAAATATATCGGTTAATTTATTAATGATGTGGATGTATTTAATTTAACAATTGTTTTTCTCAAAACGGATGTCTTAAGTAATAGAAATCTTAACACATTACTTTAGAAATAAACTGATTTCTTTTGTTTCCATTCATTAAATCATTTAAAACACATGATGACTTTATCATACTTTATTTTAATTAATTTTAAAATAATAAATTCTTTTAAAATTGTAAATTAATATAGTAAATTTATTAAACTAAAATAATAATTAAAATGTATTAATTTAATCATATTTGGTAACAAGAAAAAAATATTGTGAATTTCTTATAAATTTAATTTTTTAAAATTTGTAACTTATAATTTTTAAAATTATTTTTATGTATGAAAACCTAATTGGGTTGCTATTTAAAAATAAATAAATAAATAATTGGGTCGGGTCATTGAGTAACCCATGAAACCCGACCCGACCTAGCCATAAATATACTCAAACACAGCCCTGGTACCCTCATTCTTCACTTCACTTCTTCTTCAGGATTCAGAGTGGGTTCTTCACCGTTGCGGCTGTTCTTCACCATGCTTGCCCTGTTTTTTCCTCATTTTCTTCACCTAGCCGCTAATTCGATTCGTGTTCGAGATCTCGCCTCCGCCACTGATTTGATTCGTGTAAGTTTTGTTTTTAAAAAAACCCTTAACCTTGATTGTTTAATATTTGTAAATATGTATGTTTTCGAGCTTGTGGAGATGATTGGTGTGGAGATGTTGTTCAATTTTGATTGCTTAATATTGGTGTTAGTAACATTATGTTTAAGATAATGAAGAAAGATTATTGTGCATATAATTATAAACTGTTGTGCATGCTAACTGTTCGATAAAATGCCTGAAGAAGTGTTTTTTTTTTTTTTGGGTTTAATGATTTATCCTGTCCTAAGACATGAGTTCAAAATGTGGTGTGATAATTAATTAGAATCATATTAGTAATGCAGCACGGCTATGATTCCAACTAGGGATTCTTCCCATGTGACGGAAATTCAAATAGGGGGTTATGTTGTTGTAGGCTTGAAATTTGGTCAAACGTTGGTCAGAGTGTGAATATGTGATGATTCTTTTTATTGCTAGAGTGTGAATATTACTATATAGTATACTTGCCATCACAGTGTTAATTTTCAGAGGCTTCTTGTATATGTGCTTTGTGATGTTTCAGTTTTGGGTCATAAACAAAGACTTGTTTGCATAGTTGAGAATTTTGCAACTAATTTTTAATTTTGTCTTAACACTTATGCAACTAATTTTTTTATTTGTTTAATGAAGCTGTTGAGATTGGTTTATCATATATATACATGTATGAAATTGATTATTTTGATTTATGATATGGGTTTGGTTTATCAAAACTAATTCAACAGATTTGACTTTGTGCGCTGTCAATTAATTCATTTCCATTGCTAGGGTTTTGAGATTATTTGGGGTGCTTTTCGAACCAATTTAATTAGATTTGTAATATAGTGTTCGTTTTGATTTGTTATAAATTTTGGAATCAGTTTATCAAATTAAATTCTGCTTTAACTTTTTATTTGTCTTTCTTTTTTTTTTTTTGCTGAAAATCAAAGTTGAACGGATTTTCTCTCTTATGGCTTCTCATTTTCTGTTAGATTTTTGTTCTTCAGCTCGAAATGGTCCGTGCTCTATTTGTTTTTCAAAGATTGATTTCAAGCATCAAAATCAAATTAAATGCTACTGACATGAAAACTGCTCATGATGTTGTTGAGGTTCGTTCCTCTTTCATCATTTCTGATGTCTTCTCTTTTGTTTTGTTGAGATTTGTTTAGTTATATCTGTAATCAGGTTCATCGTTCAATTACATGATGTCATATGTTCTAATATGGATTTTATGCTTGAGGTGCTATTCAAGTTGTGGAGAGTAGAAAGGGATTTTATGCTTGTGGATGAATAAGAGAAATTTGGAACAACTTGTTTTTGCTATATGCAAAAGCTCTTAGTTTTTTCATAACGGCATATGCTACTTTTATGTTGGGATACTTCTGGTGAAAAATTCATGGAAAATCTTGGACATTAAAGATTTTCAAGAGAAATTGACATAAATTCTTTTTTTCAACTCTATTATTGGTACATTGGATCTTGCACATTTTCTGTTTGATGAAATGCTTGTTTGAGCTGATTGTTCTCTCTAGTTTAGTATCTTTTGTACTTGTGAATTTTGTTCACATACAAAATATATTTGGAGAATTTGTAAGGTTTCTAGGAAACACTCTTTCATGTGTATTTTGCATTACGTGATTTGTTTTACTAAAGTTAGTGTATATACACATATTATATATTTCAATATATTCATATTCTATGTTTTCTATATGTATAGCAAGACAATTAACTTTTCATCTCTATTATGATAATGATTTATAATTGTTATTCATAATGTGGTAGATGTACGATTTGAGGGCATGAAAAAATGCATAGCAATGAGTTTGATAGATTTATTAATTTTGCTAGTTCAAATATATGCTAATTTTATATTGTATATTTTGACTTGTTTAAGAGAAATAATGTATATACTAGCTCATTCGAGAATTATGAATTGATTTTAATGTTGGACATATATAAGAAAATATTCATTGTTATTAGATGAGTCTACATGCTAGAATATTTGCTATTAGCAAAGAGCCAAATAAGATATTTTTGTAACTACCAAAATTGGGTATAATGTAAATGAATAAATATACATAGAAAACAAATAAGTTTTAATATAAACTGATTTCCTTTAATTATATTAAATACATCAGTTTCGATTTAAAAAATGATGTTGTTATCAAGTACATGACGCTACTTTTATGTGTAACCAATGTGTTTTTGGTTTAATAAACATCGGTTAAAAGCCAATGTCTTTAATGCTTTATTTTCCACATCACTCAAATAGACAACGGTTGTAAAATTGGTGAAAACCGATATTAAGCATATAAAATAACCAATGTCTTTAAACTATTTTGTAGTAGTTTGCCTTTTTAAAAAAATTAAAATGTCTAATATAACCCTATTTTATTTGTTAATATCACTATCCCTTTAAACTTCAAACCCTAATACACTTTGACATATAACAATCAATTTTTATTCTACGTATTTGTTTCAGTAAAAATAACTAGTAAATTTTCTAATATTTCTTGTGTGCTTTAATTTTTTTTTTTTTAATTTGATTTTTACATTGAAGATTTTTACATTCCATAACACAGATTTATCTCATGAATGTGAGATGGATGAGGAAGAGTTTATGTTATTTATATTGATTTTCAATTAAAGAATTTATTATTGTTACATTTTGAGATTTTGGCATTTTATCTCAAAACTCGTACTTTCATTCTATTATATTTTTAATTTTTTAATTATAAATTTAGTATTTTCTAAAATATTAGTCTGTAATATTTTATTTTCTTTTAAACGTTTTTTGGGTAATTTTATAACTTAAACGAGCTTTTAAAAATAATACAACCAAACAATCTACAATTTGAAATAGTTATTTTAATTGACAATCAAACGATCAACAATTTCCTTTTAAAAGTCTCTTTTATAAAATATCCACTTTTAAATATCGACTCGAGCCTAAGTGTGGGATAAACCTTTTTGTGTTTTGGTGGTAATAGAGTCACTAACTTTTATCATCTACCAACATTAATGGTGCATTTACTTGCACGTAATCGAAATGATTTAGAATCGGAATGACTTGAAATTGGAATGATCTAGAATTGAAATTGCTTGGAATCAGAATGATGTGTGAGAATCACAATAAGCTGTTTACTTCAATTGTAGAAATTGAAATCGGAATCCGCAGTATTACTATTGAGATGTTTACTTTGTTTTAAAACAGATATGGATTAATTACAAGTTATAAAAATGTCCTTAATTAAAATTATGCACTCCATAAGCATGTTTTTAATAATGGGTATGAAAGACTTTTTAGCTTATAAAAGTGAATGGGAATGAGATTCCCAAGTTGGGTAAGAGAAATGAGATTAACATTTCGCAACTCTAAATTCAAGTGGAACCCACAATTTTATTCTCATTACGGATTGATTTTAGAGTAAGTAAACACTAACATTTGTTCTCATTCCTCATTCCCCCCAATCCATTTTCTAATCCATTAAGTGAAAACATTATTGCAATATTTTTGTCGAATGAAATTTTACCACCACGAATTTTTAATTAAATCTTTTGTTCATATTTTCAATGATGTATACATGTTAAAGATTCGTATAGGTATTGTAACACCTAAATTATTCCCTAAGCGTTTAACTAAAACTAAATTATTGATTTTTTTCTTAAATATTTACATTTGTGGGAGTTCTATTTGTAAAAATATGTATATAAGAATTTGTATTTGATACAATTCAAAAGAATTTTTTTAATTGACAACCAATGATCAACAAGTTCTTTTTAAAAGCTCTATTTATAAAAAATCTATTTTTAAAATATCTACTTAGAGAAACTTTATTAAATAGAGCCTACGTGTGGGATTTTTTTTTTTTTTTTGGGGGGGGGGGGGGGGGGGGGGGGGGGGGTGTTGGGGTGTGAGGAGAGAGGGGTGTATATCTATCAACACTAAGTCCAATATTTTTGTGGAAGGAAATTTTGTTGCTACAATTTGTTAATTAAATTTTTTGTTCATATTTTCAGTGATGTTTATATATTAAAGATTCTTATAGTTATTGTAACACCTATATTATTCCATAAACGTTTAAGTAAAACTAAATTATTGATTTTTTTAAAAATATTTAGATTTGTGGGAGTTATATTTTAATAAATATGTACTATATGAATTTGTATTTGATACTGTTTTCTAATCATATTAAACTTTTTTAATTTATTTTATTTTAAATTAAGGGTAAGGTGATTTGATAAGAATAAGAAACTACAATCTATAAACCTTTTCTTCCTTCGTTATGTCGTTCAACATAAATCTTAAAGAAAAAAAAAAAAGGTTCTTTGCTATTAACAAATAACTTCTACTAGGCTTTTAAAAGAAAATTTAGTTTGGGAATCAAGAAGGCTTTACGAGATTTGTTATCATATTTTCTTCTATACATTTTATTTAAATGCTTAGATGATCAATTCTCTTGTTAAGATTGTTTGAAAAAAAAAAATCTAGGTATATTAGTTTTTCATATGTAAGTGTTGATTTATGAATTTTAGGTATTAACTGTCCAACGCCTACTTTAAAAATTATAAGTTGTGTGGAGTTTGATTTGATACTATGGCTTTCTGTTTGAAAATCGGACCATTTCACCTTTTAAATAAAATTGGTTTAATTAAAAAAAAAAATCACGGTATAGATTCTTATAGAATTTTTTTTTTTTCTTGAGTTAAGAGTGTTGAAATTTTGTAATATTCTTCACTAATCTAGTTACAATATATGTTTTATTAAGTTATTTCTCTTCTCAAATTTTATACAATCATATATAAACATATTAGGCATTACCTTGAAAATGTTTAGAATTTTTGAAGTCATATTATAAAGGTTATGATTTTTTTCTTGGTCAAAGTACTAAATCTGTTTAGCACTAGACAATATGTTTAAATCTGAATATGAAAATATGTTAAAAATAATTGTGTGATTACTATCAAAATTTTATTTTAATTCCTAACTGAGTGTGTTTTACTTTTGCAAAATTTTAACTAAAACAAAGGTCCATAGAGCATTTCAAAAATTTTGAAATTGTAGCATTTTCTAGGTCGTCCTCTGGAAGATATATCAAATACTATACAAAATAAATTTTGTTAGGATACTTCCAGATTTTATTTAATTCTGAAAATTTTTGTGGTGTGAGATATCTATGTATATAATGTTTTTGTAAATATTCATAATTGTTCAGCTTGTCTACAATTTATTGAAAGTCATAAACCGAACACTGTATAAATTTCAAAACAACACTGGTTAGCTATAATTTTAAGTTTTCATTTAGAGGAATGTGATATATATATATATATATATGAAGCAACCGCATCAATTTGTTATCAATTTTTAGCATGATGTAAGGTTGCAGTCCAAGTGGATATGAGAGACTAATTGAAATTTGGTTTATTATTATTAATTTGGTTCGATTTAAGTTTTAGAAATACATGGATATTTGGATAAATATTCACTTGGGAGATATTTTTAAGAGAAATTAACAAAGTTAGGTAATAAAAAGAAAAAGGCCATAGTGAAAGGCCGGGTGCAAAACGAAAATTTACAAGTTAAAAGATTGAGACAAATTGAGACCGTGCATGGAGAAGGAAAAAGTGACAAAATTGTCAATATTTTATTAAAAAAAGGGACAACTGTCATGAGATGGTAGATTACTATTAAAATAGTGGCAAATTTTTAATAAAAAAATTAAATTAGATTAGCAGGAGATAAGAATAAAATAAAGAGGATGACATATAGCATCACAAACAAAAATTTGTGTTAGAATAAATGAGAGGCATGGAACCAGCTGGAAGCAAAAAAAAAAAAAAAATAGCGAGAGAAAGGAGGAAAAGAATAAGAAGAAAGAGAATAAAAATAGAAGAAATTTCATATGAATGATTTGAATATTTTGGTGTTCGAATTATTCAGACAAATAATTTTATTTCAATGGGATTTAGATTTCAGAAATTTAATTAATTTTTCTATAAGTTATAAATTTATAAGTTTTATATGATTTTAAGATGGATCCAGAATGATGAGAAATCATATGAGAATTCATTTTAAACCCAGAAATAAGCAAAGGAGTTATGTGAGTGGATAGTTTATTTTAATTAAATTGATTGAATTGTATTTATTTATTCAGTTTTATTATGTATTGGAAATAAATTATTTGTTTAGTTAATTAATTTTATAGATTAAAAATTATGGTTTATGATTGAAATGAGAATTTATTATGTGTTCGTATATACTATATGTATTAGATTTTTCAATCGGAATTTTATGTTTTTAACTTGAATTTATTATAAAAAATGTTTTGAAATTTTTAGTAACATTATGTTATGTTTTGAGAAAGAACATTTGTTTATGTTTTTAATTAAAGTATTATTCAGAATTATTTATTTTCATACAAAAATCGTTTAAGATTTGAAAAGAAAAATAAAATGTTTTTGGAATCCTAAGATTGTACCCTCTTCTAACGGTCAAATAGACTAATATGTGTGAGTCTTAAATTCATCTACTACATGTATGATAGATGTTAGAAAAATCATTGAGTTGTTGAAAGAGTTAATGAGTCGCCCAACACGTATATAAACAGATGCTATTCTCACTTTTGTGTGTGCTGAGTATTTTTATCACATATGACAGATTTATCTGGGTACTAGTTAGTGTAGATTTTCATATTACAAATGTTGTATACTGAGTTGATCAGTATAGATGGAGACTTACAGAACACCAAATTTATAAAAAGAGATTGATAGGACGCATCCCGACTTCTCTCTCGAGTCTAGGAGGATCTATAAAACTGAGATTTCTGATTGAAATATGAATTTACTGAAAATCCTTGATATAATCATATTAAATCTGACGATCACTTTGATAAATATAAAAAAATCGAAAAAATAAAAAATTTGTACGTTTCTTGTGTTATACTCATATACTGAATAAATAGATACTCACAAAATATCTTAAAAAGATGTTTCGTCTATAAATTATTCTTGAAATATATTTACAAAATCTGGTTAATTAAAAATAATATACATTGATAAAATATTTCTATTTAAAAATATTATTAATGCATTTGTCATCACTATGTGACCTTTTTTACGATCTGTAATAACACAAACTTACAGTGGATACGTGGAAAAAATGGGTTTGAAAAAGAGTGAGCGATAACGCCCAGTGAGTGGATTTAATTTTCATAAAAAATTTCTATAGAAAACATAATATTTTTGGTAACAATAAATATTTCTCATGATTCATATAAATTCATATTTGAAACAACAAAACTGAATTTAAATATAATCTCATAGTAAAATTGAAAACTTTTATATAAATCATCTTTATAATTTTAATAATAAAATCTAAAAATCTATAATCTGTAAAACTTTTCTGGAAATCTCTCTCTGTAAATCTAGTTTTCTGTAAATCTCTTTCTGCACTAATCAAACTCAAAATATAATATTTGTAATATGAAAATTTACACCAATTAATACCCAGGGAAATGTCATATGTGGTGAAGATACTCAATATATACGCAAAGCGAGGGACAACATCAGCCATACACATGCTGATTGACTCAATGACTCTCTCAACAATTCAATGACTTTTCTGACATCTATCATATGCATGTTGGGCGAATCTGGACACATGTGTAGTCTATCTGACCATTAGAGAGGAGCTATAACCTTGGTGTTTTGAAAACATTTTTATTTTTCTTTTCAAATCTTTTTGAATATCCATATAATTCTGAATAAATATTTTTCAAAACATAATCAATATTCTTTCTCAAAGCGTAAAATCATATCATTTGAATATTCTGAAATCTTTCTAATAATAATTCAATTTGAAAATATAAAATTCCTATTGGAATTTCATATATATATATATGAATGCGCGGATATAATAAATCCTTATTTCAATCAAAAACATAATTCGTATCTAAAACATTATTTAAAAAAATAAATTATTTTTAATAAATAATAAACATTAAATATAAAAATAATAAATTAATTTAAATAAAAATAATTACTCACATGACTCTTGTGCTATTTATGGATTTAAAATGAGTTCCATCGATTTTTATAATCTGATCCATCCTAAAATCACATAAAACTCAATTTAGAACTTATGAAAAAATTAACTAATTTTTAGATTTCAAACTTCAATAAAAAAATCATTATTGGATAAATCGGACATTAAAATATTCAAATAACCTATTCTCCTATTTTCCTTCTCTCTTGTCTTCTTCTTTTTCTTCTTCTTTCTTTTTTTCTCTCGGTTATTTTTCTTTTCTGCTTACTGCCCGGTTATTCTTTGTTTCTTTGTTTTGCTTTATATAATACATACAACCGCCTGCCATCGCTCTTTCAATCCTATCTCTTTATCTCTTTGTTTTTTTTTTTTTTTCTCCAATTTGACTTTTATATCTCTACACCCCATTTGTCTCTTTTTTCATGACAAATGTCGATTCCTAAAAAAATCTCCATTTACTTGTTTTAATAATATATGTATTCCATTCTTATCTCTAACTCAATTTATTTGTTTGTTTTTGTTGTGTTTTTGGACTGCCCACCACTCTCTCATCTTATTTTACTTTGCTTTTTGCTTCTCTTTTCTTTTCTCATGCATGCCACTGATTTGTTCCAATCTTGCAACTTTAAAATTTTATTTTGCCCCCACTTTTTGTTATAACTTTTTCCTTTTTACCCAACTTTGTTAATTTCTTTTAAAAATATCCCTCATTTAATATTTATCAACATATCCATTTATTTTTAAAACTTAAACCAGACCAAATTAATAATAATAAACTAAATTTCAATTAATCTCTTGAGTCCACTTGGATTGGGGTCTTACAGAGATTTTTAGAAAAGTTTTATGAATTATAAATTTTCAAATTTTATATTATTAAAGTTATAAAATAATTCATATCGAAATTTTCAGTTTAAGATAAGATCAAATTTAAATTTAGTTTTATTGTTTCAGATATAAATTTATATAAATCATTGAAATATTTATTATTACCAGAAATATGTTATGTGTTTTTCAAAATACTTTTATAAAAGTTATATCCACTCGTTGGGTGTTAATGCTCACTCTTTATAAACATATTTTTTCAGGCATTGATGCAGATTCATGCAAATTATTGCAGATAATGAGAAGGGTCATATGGTAATGACAAATGCATTAATAATATTTTTAATAGATATATTTTATTTAGTGTATATTATTTTTAATTAACCAAATTTAAATATGTTTCCAAAATAGTTTTATGAATTAATATCTTTTCTGAGTATTTATGAATATTTTATATATCCGTCTACAAGTCTAATATGAAAGTAAAGATTTTTAATTTGTTCAATTTATTTCTAAAGTGATTTCAATAATCCAAATTTCAATAAAAATTACCATAGTTTTTTCAGGATTCTCTGGACTCGAAAGAGTCGGAATAGATCATGTCACATGACACTTGTCCAGTTTTTGTATAAAATTTTGGCCACTAATCCCTTTCTTAACCAGCCACCAAATTGGTCTCTTGTGCACGTTGACTTTGCTTTTTAATTGTCTGCTTCCTTGTGTTGCTCTTATCTCAAACTGAGATTTTCTTTGTTTTGGTTTTGTTTTTTTCTTTTCAGTCCAACGAGTTGGACACTCAGTCCACTTGCCCATTTGTTCTAAAAACATATTTAACCCGCTAATTTATCTCTCTCTACTCTCGGCCCTCCAACTTTTGTCATTTTCAAATTTCAATTTCATTCATTTTCAAACAAGGCTTTTGCTTGTTTACTTGATCAAAGGCCCATTTAAATTTGGACTTTTAATTAAGCCCCTTTGATTTATTCGTTTGGATGCCATTTAAGTTTCTAAAATTTATTGGGTTCAGTTGGATTTGGGTCTTGCAGTAACGGGTATAGTACCGCTGGTCACAACTGTACCCATATCCATGAAACTTAACTGGTACAAGCAAGGAATGAGTATAAAAAATTATAGCAGGTTAGGATACAATGTGAGCAAACTCGCCCGAACCGTAACCGTTGCCATCCCTACTTGGTTCCTTAGTAAATGAGGCTATATGTCATTTGAATATTCTTTAAGAATTTATTTTTTGGTTTAAGAACTTTGATGGTTTTATTTATTTATAAATACATTTTCTTGGAATTTTAGAAGTTATTTAATAGTATGTTAGTTCATGTCTTGACCTTGGGTTAGGGTGCGATAGGTATATATTCTATTCCACATAACTTTCATTTTAGTTTTTCCCTTTTTTTTTTTTTTTAACTTTAATTTCTCTATTCTTTAAGTATCCGATAGATTTTGAACTAAGCTTTTGTCTTAATGGTAGACATCACAATGTCATTGACAACAAATAGTTAGTAGAAGAATTGAACTTGTAAAATAAAACATGACAGTGAAACCTAACACGATTATGCTTCATGGAGTACATGAATAATCACAAAAGCACACAAATTTGAAAAAATAAGGCATAGCTTCATAAAATAAAAGAACTCTGTGTTCATGTTCAATTAATTATTTACTTTATAATGTTCAACAAAAGCATTAATAGTGGCAGCAGCATCTCCTTTTCTCTAATGGTAATCAAATCAAACATCAAACATAATATCTGTAACACCCCAAATCCATATATCAAGGAATAGAGTTACAATAAATTAGATCTTAAAAAAAAAAAAAAAATCTAACTCCAAATGAAATTTATTCCAAACTTTGTAAGTGGGCAAAATATATCCAAACACAACCTCCAAAAGAAACATCCTAAAACTAAATATTGAAACAAAATATTTCCTTGAAAAAATTTCTAATTTTATAAAATCCGAAACTAAATATAATAATCGCATTAATTATTCTCCAAGGCTTCACGATTGGATGAACTCCAAGATCATCACTTAACGTCCACAATTTATTCTACTTTGCAAAATGATGAAGACGAGAGGTTGAGCTGTCAACTCGGTAAGTAAGTCATGCATAATATTAGTATTAGTATAATTACTTTTATAAGTTAGATATAAACTTCAATACATAGAAACATATTTCAACACCAATAATCAAAATCGAAAATATAATCATCTTTATATTAGCAAAAGACACATGTAACATAAAACAATAATAAAAACAAAATATCAAATTAAAACATATGACCACATAGAGTAAATAAAAAGTATGCTCATTTTTATAGTGCCACAAATACCGTGTGACGCGTTTAGAAACAGAATATCAATTACCTGTGTGATTCGATCAGAATAACATATGTCACAATTACTCGTGACTCGGTTAGAATAACAGAATGTGTGTGCAAAGAATCTCCTAGACCAATATCATAACAATAATTATAGACAATGAACCAAAATAATTTTTCATAATCTTATTTAAAGGATATATTTTCAAAACACACGGTAAAATATTTATAGCTGTCAATCAATTTTAAGAAAGAATAGGTTTTAAACTTAATACATAAAATTTTGCAAGGTTTTAGAGTTATGCTAAAATCATAGGTCTTCCTTTTTGAATAGATGATAATTTAAATTTTTGGAAGTAAATAAAATAATTTAAAAACTATTGCAGAATATTTTATTGCTATAAATAACTTAAAATCATGTTTACAATTTATGTTAAACACAAATATAGATTTCAGAATATTCAAAAGTTTCCAACATACTTATATCAAATGAATTTATTTACCTCGAATAAGTCAAAATTCACAAAATAGCCAACGATCGCACAACCTATACAATTACAGAATGAATATAATTACAGTCTCATCACCAAAGTAATTTTGTTTGGACAAATTTATCATAATGAATAAGAAATCCTATCCTTTTGCTTCAATTTTCAGTCTGACACTACCGTCCTAAACATTTTTTTTTTTTAATTAACTCTCTAGATCTCCAATCAACCTAAATAATTTTTCAAAGTCGACTGATTTTTCCAAACAAAACATTCCAGCAGCCCTAAATTTCGAAAATTAAATATGTAATCAATACATACTTTCATTCCTCTTCTACATAATCTAAATCAATCTCCTAATGCCAATCATGCATAATTTCTTAAATCAAAACTCTCTTGATTCATTAAAAAAAAAAAACAGCATGCATCAACACATTCATCATCCTAAAAAATAAAATCTATAACCTACGGGATACAATAAATCTTGTATAATTTTATATAAAGAAGAGACTTACCTAAAACCTCCTTGACCTTTTAAACTCAAGAATGAGTTGATTAATATTGCTAAAGAAGAAATGTATATTATATATATATTTTGTACTCTAAATAATGACCCTATATATAATATACAAAACTGATAGTAATAGGAATTTTAGTCTCTATACAAATCTTATTTAAACTAAAAATATCTACATTGAAATATTTTTCTTTTATTAAAACAATATTTTTCTTAATCAATTTACTTTTTTTTTTTAGGTCTCCCAAAAGAATAAAATTCCATAATTAATTAATTACTATTTTATTCTAAAAATATTGTATTATAATGCTGGATATATATATTTTTTATTAAAACAATATCTTTTTCTTAATCAATTCCTTTCTTATTAACTTCCCAAAAACAATAAAACTCTATCATTAGTCAAATTATTATTTCTTCTCCTTTGCAATTTCTAAAATCTTATTAAAAAATAATTAATTATGAATATATAAAAATACGTGATTACAATAGCATTATGTTATCCATTATCCACATCTATTACAAACATCAAACATATTTTCACTTCTTTTTTTTTTGTATTTTTACTTCTTGGAAAAATCATTATCTTTACTAAGAGAGCTCTTATTACCCATAATATCATCAAAGGAGATATTTTGGTACTGATAACAATAAATTTCATTCAAAACGTATATTGTGGTATTTTAAATAAGTACTTTATGGACAATCAAACTTTTGTATGTGATTAATGTAACCTTGGTAAATTGGATAAGTTTCATTATTTAAAATTCTACTAGAAGGAATTCAATTATTTAATGAACTACTAAATTTATATATGTGTTTTTTTTTTTTAAGTGACAAATTTATATATGTGGTTAGATTTTATTATTTTTAAATTATTTATATAATATTGAATAGCTTAACAATTTAAGATCAAGTTTATAACTTGGACAATCAATATGCAACTTACACGTTGCCATTAAAAATTAATGCAAGTAGATGACTACTTAATTATTTACTTTTTTTTTTGTTTTTCACTTGTAATGAACACTCTTTTAATGGAATTGAAGCTTATGAGTGGACTAAAAGGAAGCTAGGATTTTAGAGGTGCAAATTCCTGTTAAGAAGTTTGCATTTCAAGTGCCTTCCATGACCACACAAGCATATATTCAGCCTCACTTTACTTTGGGAACTTTTACACATGAAATTCCCAAATCACTTTGATTTCTTTTTAGTCCATTCTTTTTTTTTTTGGTTTGTTATGCCAAATTTTATAACTATTATCATTTCTAGAAATTTTGAGTTCACTTTGTCCAATTTCAAAGAAATTGTGTTAAGATGGATAACAGCCTGCAGAAGCAGAGTTCTCTTGTTAGGCAAATTGCAATGAAGAATTCCATTCCCTAGTAAAGCAGCAAAGCTAGTGGCATCAGCTTTTCCTTTTCTTTTAGGTAATTCAATTTGTTTTGGTCTTTAATTGTGATAATTTTTTGCTTGTGTTCTCAGAATGGCACCTGGTGGGAGTCCAAAGTTCTTTTCTTTTCTTTTGAGCAAAGCAACTGAGAAGGAAATTCTTTTCTTTGTATTTCAGTAGTTGCTAAAATTAAAACACTTTGTCTAAATCACTGTTAGTTTATCAATTTGTGAAGTGAATTCCATCAGAAAACCAAACCAGTCTCTTTTGCTTTCTGTCTTTGATTTCCATTTCATTTCTCTGATTCAACAATAATATTAAAAAAAAAAACATCCCAATGGCAGAGCTCTTTCTTTCTGCTATCCTTCCTGTGTTGTTTGAGAAACTGCCTCTTTCTGAACTGCTTAAGTTTGCAACTCAAGAGGGTTATTTTCAAAGCTCAAAAAAATGGGAAAAAAAGTTGACGATGATCAAGGCATTGCTGAATGATGCGGAGCAGAAGCAGCTGGAGGATGAAGCTGTGAAGACGTGGCTGGAGGAGCTCCAAGATCTAGCTTATGATGCGAGGACATCTTGATGAGTACGCGACTGAGGCTTTGAGAAGAAAACTGAAGATAGAAAAGCATCAGGGTAGAATTAGCAGGGCTCAGAAGCTCATTCCTGCTTGTTGCATGAGTTGCACACTCCCAACTGCTTTATGGTCTGATTTTAGTGTGCACTCTAAGATAGATGATATTACTAGCAGGTTACAAGACCTTTGCAAACAAAAACTGAACTTGGTTGGTTGAGATTGCTGGAAGGAGATCGACTGCTTCGTTTCAGAGACCACCGACTACAAGTTTGCGCGTCGAACCTGCTGTTTATGGGAGAGAAAATGATAAAGCCAAAATTTCTTGAACTAGTGGTTGTCTTATGAACCAGGTGATGCCAACTTTGGTGTGATTCCCATTGTTGGGATGGGAGGAATTGGTAAAACAAACGCTGGCCGAGAAGTATATAATGATTGGCGGTGAAAGAATTCAACCCGAACGCATGGGTTTGCATCTCTGATGACTTGATGTATTGAAAATTTCGAAGTCAATACTTGAGTGCATCACTTCCAGTCCGTGTGATATTAAGAGTTCAATGTATGGCAAAATCGACTCAAAGATGCATAAATGGGAAAAAATTCCTAATTGTTTTGGATGACGTTTGGAGCAGGAGAGATGAACTTATGGGAAGTCCTAAAAGCTCCTTTTGTGTTTGGAGCACTTGGTAGTAAGATCATTGTGACAACTCGTAGCAATCGAAGTTGCATCAACTATGCGACCACGTGAGCGCTATGACTTGAGCTTTTTATCAGATGATGATTTGTTGGAGATTGGTTTGTCAAGCATGCACTTGATGTCAGAGATACCCATACAGATTGGGAATTTAAATATAATTCGTGAGAAAGTTTTACATAAGTGCAAAGGGTTGCCACTATGCAGCAAAGACTCTTGGAGGTATTTTATACTACAAAGAAACAGAAGATGAGTGGATGAACATATTGAATAGCAAATATGGGATCTGGATGACAATATTCTCCCAGCATTGAGATTAAGCTATTACCACCTTCCTTCACATTTAAAAAGATGTTTTGCCTACTGTTCCAATTCTTCCAAAAGATTACGAGTTTGAAGAGAAGGAACTCATTCTTTTGTGGATAGCAGAAGGCTTGATTCAACAATCAGACATCGATCTACAATTGGAAGATTTGGGAGGTCAGTATTTTCGTGATCTATTATCAAGGTCAATTTTTCAAAAATCGAGTAGTAACACTTCTAAATTTATAATGCATGACCTTGTTAATGATATGGCTAAAATGGTTTTCTAGCAAAATAAGTTTTAGATTGGAGGATGAATTGGAGTTAAATAATCGATTAAGGCTATTTGAAAAGACTCGTTATGCTTCATATATATGTCATGAATATAATGACAAAAGAAGATTTGAAGTCTTCAATGATACTAAGCATTACTTAAGGACGCACTTGTCATTGCAGCTCATGAATAATAAAATGACAACATGTTATATTAGTAATGAAGTTGTTTCCAACTTGTTGCCAAGGTTCAAAAGGTTAAGGGTGTTATCGTTACAAAATTATTGTATTGTTGAACTGCCTGATTCGATTAGAGATTTGAGACTTCTTAGGTATCTAACCTATCTTTTAGTTATATTAGAAGTTTACCTGAGTCACTAAACTCATTGTGCAACTTGCAAACTTTGTTATTAACAAATTGTCGTAGTCTCTTGAAGTTGCCTTCTAACATGGGAATTTAATCAATTTACGTCATCTTGATATTTTAGGTGCATCTTCAATAAAAGAGATGCCATTAGGGGTTAGAAAATGGGAATCCCTTCGAACCTTATCTAACTTTATTGTGAGTAAAGATTATGGAGCCAATTTGAAAGATTTAGAGGATTTAAAATCACTGTGTGGAGAACTTCATATTTCAAGATTAGAGAATGTAACAAATTTCCAAGACACCAAAAATGTCATATTAAGTAGTAAGAAAGACCTAAAAGTGCTTTTACTAGAATGGGGGTCTAGGTTTCATGAACCACAAGTTGAAGAAGTGGAACCACAAGATGCAAAGTACTTGATATGCTTAAACCTCATAAAATCTAGAAAAGCTCACAATAAGATGTTATAGGGGTACAAAATTTTCTACTTGGGTTGGAGGTAGTTCATTCTTAGAGTCTAAGATAACAATCCTAGAGTTGGTAGATTGTAAGAATTGCACATCTTTGCCTTCACTTGGGTTGTTAGGCTCACTCAAAATTCTCACCATTAAAGGTATGAAGGGGATTAAAAGCATTGGTTTTGAATTTTATGGAGAGCAATATGCTAAACCTTTCATTCTTTGGAGACTCTTCGTTTTGAGGATTTAATAGAATGGGAGTCTTGGCATCCTGTCAAAGAAAATGATAGCTTCCCTAAGCTCCAAGAGCTTTCCATCATAAATTGTCCTAAACTTTTTGAAAGATTACCCAATAATCTCCCTTCATTGCAAAAGCTTATGGTTCGCGAATGTGGGCAGCTGGTGGTTTTGTTGTCAAATATCACAACGCTATGTGAACTAGAGCTTGAGGAATGCAAGAAGATTGTGCACAATAGTTCAACTTTTTTTAAGTCATTAGAATCTTTGACTCTTTCAATATTATAGATGTTGGTGATTGGTCCATGCAAGAATTAAAGAAAGTTCAAAGTTTAAAAATTAAGGGTTGTAAAGAGCTCATAGAATCGTGGCAAAATGAGATTTTACTTAAGAAGCCACATCAAGGGTTACTTAGTCTTATCTCTCTTAAAAGTCTTAATTTGGATAGTTGTGATACCCTCACAACAACTTTATTTGAGGGAACTAAACAAACGGATGCTTGCCTAGAAGAATTAAGCATTGAACATTGTAATTCTCTAAATTTCATTTTTAAAGGACAACCACCCTCATCTTTAAAGAGGCTTTATATTACAAATTGTGAAAAAATCAATGGTTTGTTAGACGGTACTTATAATGAGGTGACATGTACTTCATTATGTTCAGCAATGACATACTTTTTGGAGAAGTTTCTGTTCCCAACAATTCTATTACCGAAACAGAAGGTCAACACCACCACTTCTCATATTGAAGACTTGCATTTGATTAGATGTCCATCTCTCACATGTTTGAACCCTATAGATCGACTCTCTGCCATAATCACAAGCCTTACTATTCGTAATTGTTCAAATCTCAGAACAATAGACCTACTCTTTGCCATAGTCACAAGGCTCTCTATTTTAAATTGTTCAAATCTCACAACATTGTCATTAACAGGTCATTTACCTGTGGCACTCAAACATCTTCGAATTGTCCATTGCTTAGAGCTCACAACCCTATTACCAAAAGGCCATTACCTGAGGCTCTTGAAACCCTAAGCATATGGGGTTGTGAAAAATTAGAGTCAATAGTTGACAAGTTTCATAACAACAATACTCTTTACACAATCGAGATCTTCAATTGTAATAAACTGAAATCGCTTCCAGAGGGCCTAGAGACTCTTACAAGTCTCCGCAGGCATCACGATATCCTTTTGTAGAGGTTTTATTTCCTTTCCAAAAGGAGGTTTCCCCTCCAGTAATTTAAGAGTTTCGCTCCAGGTATGTTCAAAAGTAGAAGCCCTACCTAGAGGAACACATACTCTCTCCTCTTTACAAATAGGGAATTGTCCAAATATGTCATTGTCTGAAGAAGGTCTGCCACCCAAACTTACATGGCTTTCAATTGAGGGTCACAAACAATATAAAATGCTCATGGAAAGAGGTTTCCACAATTTCACCTCTCTCGAATACCTCGACATTCGTGGATGGTCGGATGAAGAGTGTAGCCAGGAGGAGGACATGACAATGACTTTGCCCTCCACTCTAACTCAGCTGTCAATATGGGGATTCCCAAAGTTGAAAAACCTATCTTTCAAGGAATTCCAAGACCCTCCCTCTCTGAAGTACTTGAGCATCTATCATTGCCCAGAGCTCACATCACTTCCGAGCCTCTCATCCTCTCTTTTGGAATTATATATATATAGATGTCCACCGCTGAAAGAAGCTTGTAAAAAAGATAAAGGTAAAGAGTGGTCCAAAATAGCTGACATCCCTCACGTTGAGATAGATGGGAAATTCATCTACGATCCGTAGGAGGAAGAAAGTGAAGAGGATTAGCTCATTCATGCTTATATTCTATATTAGGTATGCCCATTTATAATAGCAAAACACTTAGTTTCATTTTCATGAAAAACAATTTCTCATTATCATTACTTCAATGCACTGTTCTAATACTCTCTTTAATGTATTGAAGAACCACTAACTTATTTGTATTTTGATTGTTTGACAGAAGCACTAGCAGAATTGATGATTGGAGATTCTCTTGTTTCTGGGTCTTGTCTGTCTTCTTGTGTGTAAGTCACTCTCTTCACATCAGATTAGTTGGTTTCATGTGCTTTGTTCAACTTATTTGTATAGTTGTTTCTTGATTATTACATCTGAGATTTTGGTGTTCTCTCTGTTTTTGTGTGTTATAATTATATGCTCTGTTTCTGTTTTTGTTTCTCATTATTTTAAGCCTCAATGTTGATGGCAAGTGAAGAATTTCAGAAAATGAAAAAAACATAAAGAAGAGTGCTATTTCTGTTCTCCAGATGCTCATTGTCACAACATTTTGATTATCATGTATTCAATCTATTGAACATTGTTTTATGTTTATCTTATGCTGTTTGGGAGTTGTTATTTAATAACTTGGGTAGATTATTACCCAATCTCTGATTAGTTTGTTTCCTAATTAGAAGAATGAGTTATCTACATTAGATAGACAACTCATATTCATCATCTCAGCAGTTCCTATACTGCCCTCTATGTAATTAATCTATAAAGAGATCCTTTAATGGTTTTGACTGTCAATTCCAACAGGAAAAATGGTGGCCTTAGTGGGCAGTAGTGGGTGTGGCAAGAGTACTGTCATTTCTTTAGTCGTAAGGTAACAACATCTTTCTGTTCCCTGAACTTGGATATTTAACCATTCTAATTCCTCGAAAAGTCACAAGAATCTTTAATGATTGATTTTTCTACAGGAGAGATTCTGGTTGAAAATCACAACATAAGGGATATGGATGTGAAATTCTTGAGAAAGAACACCGGAGCAGAAAGAACATCGGAGCAGTTTCTCTAGAACCATCAAGGATAACATTAGAGTTGGAAACATGGATGCATATGATCAACGGATTGAAGATTCAATGAAGATGGCTAATGTGCACATGTTTATGTCACATCTTCCGGATCAATACTTAACTGAGGTCTATTATTGGCCTCCAATTTACTTGTATTTTTGCCTCTACTTTGTGAAATTTCCACAAAATTTAATAAAATGATAAGTTCAATAAAATCCAGGTAGGACAAAGGGGTGTTCAGTTATTAGGAGGACAAAAGCAGAGAATTGCAATAGAGTTAGACGTTAGCTTTTGTGTAGCTGCCTTTAGATGTTAGCTTTTGTGTAGCTGCCTTTAGATGTTAGCTTTTGTATGAAGTGTATGTGTGATTATGTTCTACCAGTATCTACTAGTGCTCCATATGTTTTCTCGAAAGATTGAATATTGAGTGCTGTGTCATGTATTGAATTTGCACCAATGTATCTGAATCAGGTTGAAAAGTTTTTGGAGTAATCTCAAGATTGGAAGAACAAATGGAAGATTTACAAATTCATGAAGAAATTGTTGAAGCCTCTTTTTCCTGTAAGTAATTTATATTATATGATCAAATCAGAAAAGAAAAAGAAATCATATTTTAATTAATCTTACTTGGTTGCGCATCTACCTCCAGTTAAATCTTAAGGTTTGTTCCACTCTATGTTGCAGATTATTGATTTTCTTACGTATGATTCAAGTCATACAACATTATTCATAGTTTGATAGTATATATGGTGTCAATTTAATATGAGTTTTTTTTTTTTTTTGTTTCCCTCAAGCCTATTATGATATTATGAAAAGCACATCTCCATTTCATTATTTGGGGTTCTTGTTGTCAATGGATAACATTTTCTTTCGCATCTAAATGTGAACTACTTATATAACTTATCGATAAATTATTTCATTGGTAAGTTTTTCACATTCATTACATTTTATGTGTAGTGTTGTGATTATTCATATTTGTTATCATTACATCAATGCCTTGAAAATGTAGCATGTTATGTCTTCTGAAAAAATTCCTATGCTTTTATGCATTTCTATGGTTATCAATATTTGTTGACCATAATAGCTATGTTTAATCATTATGTTGTTACTGCGGAGGAACCTTGTGCTTCATGATGTCAACTAATGCCTAGAAAATTTGGTTAACATTTCATCTGAGCAACATCTTAGAGCTTCAACACAAAGCACTTGTACATCTGTTTGGGAAGAATGTTCATCGTCTTCTAATTCTTACACTCATCTTTCCCAGAGCCCTGTATCTTTCCTAGTTTTCTGTTCTAGGTTAGAGTTCGTGATGTTCTTCTTTTCTTCTAAAGAAGTCTTTGTGGTTCTATATTTTAATTGGTGATAATACTGCCGAGAGCTGTTGTGTTATGGTTGTCTCATATGAGGTGCAGCATTATATTCTGGAATTTTCTTTTTGTTACAGAAACTAGATTCTAATAATATCTGTGATGTTCCAGAAACTGGTTTGCTATGTGATCTCCTCTGGTCCGATCCTGGTAAAGACATTAAATGTTGGGGGCCAAATGATAGAGGAGTTTCCTCAGAAGCAGGATCTGGATTTAATTTGTAGAGCCCGCCAGGTTTGTCTTAAAACTACACATAAAATGCCTTTAAAGACATTAAATGCCTTTAAACTGAAGCATTTGGTGCACTTACGCAGCTTTGATTGTCTTCTCTAATAAGATATTTTATGTTTTCTTTAACAATTCTCAGGTTGTGGAAGACGGATTTGAATTCTTTGCTAATAGACAGCTTGTTACCATATTTTCTGCACCCAACTACTGTGGAGCGCTTGACAATGCAGGTGCCATGATGAGTGTGGATGAGACACTTATGTGTTCTTTTCAACCATTAAAGCCTTTGGATAAGAAGCCAAAGTTCATCTATGGGAGTTCAGCTACAATTCGATCAGGAGGCCCTCCAAGTAGAGTAAAGGTGCTTCCATACCTTGTCTATCCAAATATCTGGACTTTATCGTTTAGTTCTTATAAGCTAGTTATGGTTATGAGGTTTTTCCAGTTTCTTGACAACTGAAATTTAAAAAAAAAAAAAGAAAAAAGGGATTTATTAAGGAAACTCTAAAAATGTGACTAAGTAGAGGATGTTATGTGTTGGGTAAAAAAGTGACTGCTTAAATCTTTCGTTAGAAGATCCATAGCAAGCCAGTTCTAGAGCATCATGGTTCCAAACTTTTTCCAACTAGAAGAGAGCTGCTTCAGCTGCATGTGATGACTGATAGGGGGGACCGACAAAGAACAAACAGAAGAGTTAAACAAAGCATTACATCTTAAATCCCAAAGTGAGGTGTTGTTCCTGAGGCCGTTGCTATTTCATAATAGCAAAACACTTATAATTATTATTACTTTAAAGCTCTTTTCTAATACTCTCTCTTAATGTACTGAATACCCATTAACTTATTTATATTTTGCTTGGTCAACAGAAGTATTAGTAGAGCAGAAAATTGGAGAATCTCTAGTTTGTGAGCCATGTCCGTCCTCTTATGTGTAAGTCACTCTCTTTGATTGTTTCTTCTCTCAGTGAGACTATTGGTTTCGTATGCTTTGTTCAATTATAGTTGCATCTTGATAATTACACCTGAAATTTTGGTGTTATGCTTTAATTTCCTCCTTGTTTTTAGCTTAAGTGCATTCTATATAGAATAACTTGTTGTCAAGGACTAACGCATTGCCTGCAACAAAACCTGGGAATCGTCCAACTATAAATATAAGAATACTAGTTGACTTGAATAATTGTTTATTTTCACTATCTAAATGGCAAGTTTGCTCAAAGAGAATATAGCCACATGGTAGCTTGTTATGCTTTGTCATCAAAGACACCTGCATTGTTATGCTGAACAATAAATATATGATTGATTTTGCATATGCGCTATAACAACCCTTGAAGGCCTCCCATCCAAATTCACAACAAGAAGTAATATTTTGCTTCAGTTCTTTCATAGAAATCCATACAAAGATATGAGGCTCCATATCAAAATTTCAAGACAATTTCATATGTAGGGGGTATGCTTGCTCCTATGGAAGATGGTGCGGCAAGATTCTTGGACCTCCTTGAAGCCCCAAGGTATTGAACTAATTTGACTTTAATTTTATTGTTCTTGGATGTTCAAAAGGTTTTAACATAGTCGTTTAACTCTATTCAGCTTTTAAAATTAATTTTGTTGGACTCAAATTGTTTCCAAGAGGAGATAAGGATGACCAATTCTCAAACTTACTGCTGATTGCATCTTTCCAAGAGTTGAAGTACCAACCTTCGAAGGATGTCAAAGACTTCCCCTCTCGTCACTTGTAGGGCATCTTTTCCAGTTCTACACTGAGTTAAGAGTTCCGTATGTACTTTTCTTCTTCTAAACAAATTCCTTATAGTTTTGTGTTTTAATTGGTGATTTAGTATTGAGAGATGTTTTGTTGTGGCTGGATCACATGTGATGCAGTGTTATATTAGGAGTTTTTGCTTTTGCAGATTCTTTACGGAAACTTTGTAATTATAATACTTTCTGCTTATGTTATAGAGTGAATTTTTGCATTTTTAAGGCTGCTTTGCTGCATAGTTATGAGGTGGTTCAAGGTTGGCCTGTAGTAATAAATGTTTTTTCCTGCTAGTAAAAAAGCTGCTACAACTACATGTGATGGAGTGGAAGTGAGGATCAACAAAGATAAAATAGGAGAGTTGAACAGAAATCATTGCATCTTGAATCCCAAAGTGAGGTGCTATCTATGAGGCTAGTGCCATTTCCTTGTTTCTACTACATGTGTTTTTTTTTTTTTTAATTTGTCTTTCTTTACTGGAAAGCAGTAGACCATTTGACTACCAAACTGAGGTGAAATGGAAGAGCATTGTCTAGATGAAGATACCATAAATGTTAAAGTGCCGATATCCAAACTTCCCTTTGTAATTGATGTTATTGTACAGTATTGTGCCTACCTTTCAGTTAGCAAGGTTTCTACAACTTCAGTTCAGTTTGCTTCTATGCTTTGTAAAGTTGTGATCATCTCTAAGGCTATATGTTGTTACCTTTAGCTAAAGACTGGATTTTGCTTATGTTCTCAGTTGCTGAGTTTAGTCGTTTATGTGGAGTTGAATATGTTGGTTAGGGGCATTTTCAGCTGAGGCTGACAAGCCTGAGGTAGAGTGTCTATTCTGAAATTTTGGTAATATATTTTTTTACATAATATTGTTACTATCTGCTTTTAATGGAGACTAAATCGCAGCAATTCATGTACAATCCAAAGGAGGAAGCATCAAAAGATGAGGAATCAGAGCATCATCTCATTCATCCTTATCTTTTGAACCACGTCATTCATCCTCATCTTCTATTTTAGGTATGGCCTGTTACTTCCGTAAAACAATTGATTGCACTTTCATCTTCTTATTTTTATAGCTTCAATCATCTATTCTAATACTCTGTTTAGTGTTTTTGGAACTAGTTCTCTACTTTTAAAATTAAAAACTCGCTAATTTATTTGTATTGTCACTTTTCAGGTAGTAAGTCATTGCAATTTCACTTGCCAATCCTGATTTATAAAACTCTGGAGATGCTCGTATTGGCAAAATTTTGAATCAAGGTAATTAGAAATTTTGCACATTTTATGCTTGGTTGATCAGTCAAATTCATGAGTACCATGTACCAAAATGTCATTGCATTTTTCTACTGTTTTGGATGTCTAAATAGCAGATCAAGTTGATGAATATCAAATTTTCTATCCTATAAGGAAAGGGGCATGTTTGCTAGCAAATATTTACTTCCTTGTATTGTGCTCAACTTATTGTCAAAGACTAACACATCAGCTGCAACAGAACCAGATAATTTTCCAACCATAAATATAAGAATACTAGTTAACTTAAAGAAGTTGTTTGTTTGCACTGTATGAATGGCCAATTTGCACTCAGAGAAAACAACTAACATGGTATCTTGTTGTTATGCTTTGTCATCAAAGCCATATGCACTGTTGTGCTGAGGCGTAAATATATGGCTCGTTGTCATGTAACAACCCTTAAAGGCCTCTCCTCTAGATTCAAAGCAAGAAGTAATATTATGCTTTAACTCGGTATACAAAGATATGAGGATCCTCCAGATCAAAATTTTAAGACTATCATACGCAGGAGGTATATTTGCATCATACTAATCCTTTTCCCTTTAGTATTTTCATTTTTTTTTTGTCAAATACATTTTATGGAATGTTTGAACAGCTGGACATGTGGGGAGTTACAAACACCATTTTGAAAAAAGCAAGCCAAGCCAATGAAAGAATTACTGCAAGAAAGAAAATCTGAAGCTATACCAATTGTTCTGTATCTTGGTGAAGATACTTTAAAAGCGTGATTGATTCTATTTGGGGAGTTACGATAGGAATAACAGAGATTCGATCTTCATTATCTTCATCCTTCAACAACAAATCTAGTATTGCCTCTTGATCTTTCTCCCATCCATAAACATGAGTTCCATTCAAAGAAGTTGTTGGTAATCTTTGATATCTGACCTTGTAGGACCTCCCTTTTGAATTCTCACTCAAATCCAATAAATTATTCGTCTGTGCTACTATCTCTTGCAATCTCTCAGTGATCTTCTTCATTTTGGATCTCATCTTAGCATTGAACTTAACAGATAGAGAATCCAATTACATTGAACTTAAAACATCAGCTTCTCCAGTCCTCAAGGATTTTGAAAGTGAAGATGAGTGTGGATTGGAGAATCAATACATGGACAGTCCTACGGACAAGTTGCTTGAAGGGGCAAGAAAAAGTGTGTCTGAATGTAGTAAAGTGTTGCATTTGGTTAAGGCTCTTGAGAAGCTGCTTTCCGTACCCAAATCATCAAAGGAATCTGATGATGATCAAAATGAGTGTGAAAAGAAGAAAGTGCCATTGCCCGAGAAATCTAATGGGGACAGGAGAAATATTAATGTAAGTTCTTTGTCTCACTTAAGGTCTTTCTGCATTTTGCCTTTTCTCTTCGAGTTGTAATTTTTTGTTTGAATTTTAGACTTCTGAATCAATTGAAGAAGAATATGGAAGATGAAACAACATAGAATCAGTTCCCAAAAACCATTCAAGCTGAGAACTGAGATATGTATTGTAAAATGACAACTAGGAACCTCATAATTTTAGTGACTCATTGTGATTTTTTGGGTTTATCATTGTAGCAGAGGTGAGACTATTTATTAAATACAAATGGAAAACAAAAATCTCCTTTAGTTTTGTGTTGGAAAGAAAAATGCATTAATGCTTTGGATATATGGTGGCATTCCTCAACTGCTATGAGAATATAGCAAATATTAAAAACAAAATAATTTGATTATTTTTCATGTTTTCACTTGTGACATAAAATTGAGTTTTTCATTATATGTTATTGATGAGGTTGACTATTCTTGCTTTTGCTTTTGTTTATGTAATTTCAATGCCTGATTAAATATCCAGTTAAAGAGATTACTAGGCCTGTTGACCTGAAACTCCATGGTGATGTGTGGGCAGTGAAGCGTACTGAGTTTGACCATCAGGTACTTCCTAACTCTTTCAACAATTTTTTCTTAGAACTTCTACCTTGATTTATATTGTAGCTTGCTCTACCTATGTAACAATTAAATTAGACAACAAATGTTTGTTTAGAGCTTCCTTGAGGGAAGTTTGTTTAGAGCTTTCGATTTTTAGTGGGACAAATAACAATATCCTAAGTTAGAATTGACCTATTTAAGTTGCCATAGCAATGTATCAAATTCTCTGTTTCTTTTAACTATTCTAGGACACAAGTAATAGAAACTGAAACAGGTTTCTAGGAGGGTTATGAATTGAATATTTACACATTCTTTCTTTGAGGTTGCTTTTGTTAGACGTTATAGTTAGCCAAATTATTTTGGAGACAACTCAACTATTATGGTAGAAATATCAGTTGTTGTTGCTCTGCCAATGTTGTTGAATAATGGCGCTTGTGAAACTTGATTTTAGAAGTAATATATATTCCCTAGTGTCTACTTCTCGTAACAAATGTGACTAAAATTTAATGGCTCTAATAGTTGATTTTGAAGCTCAGACAGGGAACTAAACTTCCATAGCTAATTAGTTTGTAGTATTAGCAGTTCATGTGGCATATATTGGTTGTTTTTTCTATAAGCATTGGGTACAGACTGTAGGTGTCTTTCCTTATACTTATCTATGCATGTGCATGTATGTATTAAAGTAAAACACTGTGGTGATTTTCCTGATGAGGGGACTGATTATTTGTGTTTTATGGCATCAGGTAGCAGAGAATGATGACTTTGATTGAGCAATACAAGCTGGAAAGAGAAAAGCAGCAAAAGGTATATGACTTGAAAATTGCATGATTTTGAGGTGATGTTTCTTTTATATGTTTATTAATATGTAATCTTCACTCGGGCCTTCTGTTTTGTAGATGGAAGAAGAGGAAGAAATAAAAAGGTTGAGGAGGGAACTGGTTTTGAAAGCACAATCTATGCCCTATTATGATAGGCGTTTCATTACCGGAAGGTAAGAGATTAATTGCAGTTTTATTTGTTCTTCCTCGAAAGGTAGCATATTTTTTATGATATTCTAGTATTAAAATCGGTTTGTTCATGACACTTAATGCTAATACTCGAAGTTTTGAACATATTGGCATTCTAAATTTCTAGTACTAGAAAATAGCTTTTTATATCATTTTGTTTTTGGTTCAGATTTAGAAAATGATAAGGTTTATTTCTGCACCAATTCGAAGACGCTGGAATGGAATCAAACATACTTTTTGATATCTTCGAGGAACTACAAGAGTGTTAGTTATATATTTTTTAGGGAGAGAATATTCTTTACTTTTGGGTGTAAGTGCACTGTACTCTTTTTCCCTTGATCAAGTTTTTCTCTTTCCGAGTTTTACTAGCAAAGTTGTTAATGAGACAGTTTTGAAGCAAAGTTTTTAATGAGATAGTTTTAAATGCAAATTCTATAAGAAAAATGTACTCTTTTTCTCTCTATTAAGATTTTTCCCCATAGGGTTTTTTCTTAGTAAGGTTTTCAACAAGGCATATTCTTTATACGGTGAACATCTAAAGGAGAGTGTTATGAAACAATTACATATGGATACCGCCCCCTTTGGTATTTCATAACTTACACTTAGGACCATCATTATCTCTCAATAATTCTCCTCTTAATAGTGTCTTTTTGACATTCAAAGGGGAGTGTTATGAAACATTACGTGTGGATGCCACCCTTTTGGTATTTCATAACTTACATTTAGGACCATGATTTTCTCTCAATAATTTTCCTCTTAATAATATATTTTCAATTACCTCTATTTATAGTTCTTAGCCTATAAATAGAGAGTGCATGGATATGTATTGTGATACAATTCAACAAGTGAATAAAAAAATAAAAAGTTGCTCTTTCTTAAATTTCTCTTGTTTTTCCTCCTCTTTGTAATTTTGGTTAGTGCTCTAAATTCATTGCATTTAGACTTTATTTCATAACATAGTTTAGTTTATAAAAAATTTAAAATTAAATAGTTAACAAATAATATCTTTTGAATAAAATTTAATAATTTAATTTTAAAAATAATATCAAAATTTTAAAAATATGTAAATTAGGGGGTGTACATACACTTTTAAAGGGGTGCAAGTATACTCATTCATGTTAAAGGTATTAGAAGTTTGAATGGAAACTTGCCAAGATAGTGCCACTAGACAAGACCTAAGAAAATTACACCTAACCCAGTAATTCAACACCGTTGATGGATTTAGCTTTATTGGATGAAGTTATTAAATGGGTTGGGTTATTAAAACCCAATAATTAAGAGTTTAGGTTTGGGTATATACTTTAAAACTTATTAAAATACATTATGACCCAATGTTATAATTTTTTTTCCCCTCTATTCTTCTTTTTTACTTGTAATGATACATAATACTATTTATCACTGGCTTTATTTATCCAATCCCCTGATCTTCCTTAATTAGATGCACACAATATTCGAAAATACGTGGTATGGTGCGGTACGGGTACCCCGTCGTGGTACTATACAGTACGCCCAATACGGTTGATGCAGACGTATCGATCGAAAATAGTTTTTATTTTTTTTTAAAAAAAAAAAAAACCAAAAATTATAATTTTTTGAGAAAAAATTATTATTTTTTTAAAATTTAAGGGCATAACTGATATTTTTTAATATCAGGGGTCAAAATATAAATATTAATTAATTTCATCAAACCTCAGGGTAGTTTATGTAATTTACCTTAATAAATATATAATCTACCACCTAACCCTACCAGTTTTTTACGACCAACCCCCACCCCCCTCTCTCTCTCTCTTTCTCCCTCTCCTATTTCTTCTTCCTTTCTTGTTTTTATTTTCTGTCGTCGCTGCTATCCATTCTTCTTCTTCACCGGATCTACCAACACCGCCCATGTCTTCTTCTTCTTCCTCTTTTCTTCTCATTTTCTTCCGCTCAGGGTCGCCAGATATATCGCCACCGATATCACGTCGAAAATCGAAGTTATAGTTGCCGATGAGGAGAGAGGAGTGTCGATTTGAGAAAGAGGAGTGCCGATCATGTCTATTTGAGCTATTTGAGGGTTTTTTCGATTTATATAGTTGATTTTATTAAAAAGAAAAAGTTTATCCGACCGGCCGTATATGTCGGTATATGGTCGTATCGGTACGAGACGACCATATACAGCCGTCTCGTACGCAAAAGACGGATTTTATCATCTTCTGACTCCGATACGAGCGTACCGGTACGTCTTACTGTCGATACGCCCGTACTGACGTATATACGACCGTACGCGGCGTATTTACGAACAATGGATGCACATTTGTGATGTATTCAAACATTTTAACACTTTTAATATTTAGTTCTTAATTTCTTTTGACATTTTATTCTTTGGGTCCAAATAAATTATCAATTGCTATTACTAGATGATAGGTTAATGGATCGATTTTGGGCCAACCATTAGAATAGCAAATGGGTTTGGATTTTCTTTTTTAAACCAAATAAGCTAAGGGGTAGATTTGGGTAAAGCAAATTTAATCGAACCCATTAATAATTTGACATGTATTTGATTAGACACGATTCGACCGATTGTCAAGTCTAAGTGCTAGTTAGGATACTACCTACTATCTGGAAAGGCTGCTCGCACAAAAAAGGAAAAATAGATAGTTTAGTGTGTAGTGTGACTAGAGGGGTAGTGACTTATGGTAGCAAATGGCTGAGTGCATGAAGAAACACATAAGATAGTGTGTCACGACCACTAGTCGTGATGGCTGGTGGCGAGAAAGATGTTCTTGTGGACTAGTGAATTAAGGTCACGACAACTTGGTCTAGACAAGACTTTCCCTTCAAACAGAGTGTAGTGTGACCAAAACGCATGATCCCAAGTAGCGGTGGTGGTGGCTATAACCACTATTTCCAGAAGAAAATTTTGAAAATTTAATTAAGAGTTGTAACTCTTTCGATATGATTGGTTTAATTTGACACCTTCGTAGCATAGCATAACTTGTCTGTAAAGGTGTTCCATGCATATAAATATTAATGTTTCTCACATAAAAAACAATCAATTTTCTCTCAATTAAAATCTTTTCACTTGCATTCTATTGGAAAGAGGACAATAACTTTTAGTTCTGTTGAATCTCAACTTGCTACTAAAAAGTAAGCAAACAAATAGTTTAATCTTGGTGGTCTGCCATTTTAAACTAATTTGGTTGTTTTTATTTTATCTAAGAAAAAAAATAATCAAACACCTAAAATGGCATTGTTTTGGGTGTTTTCGAAGAAAAACTAAAACATCCCAAATAGCGCCAAAAAAAAAATTATACCATCCAAAATGGCACCATTTTTGTGTTATTGAAAATACAGATCTTCGTGCACTATATGTGGAGATGTCCTAGGACCACCTAGGTGTTTTCTAGGCCTAATTAAACGATTTGCCGTCTAAGGCAGTTAGGCTATTTTCGGCACAGTCAACAGTTGCCTATAAATATAAAATACTGCTCAAAAATAATACCGAATGGGGGCTTTAAGTTGGAGATGTGCTAAGGATAAGAAAATTAAAACGGTTTTTTGTCTATAAAAATAAATGACTAGGATATCAAAATTTGGGAGTGATTGGAATAGATATCAACCAAATATTCCAGAAGCCAAACAACTTCTTGGTATGGTTTCCACACTTTGATTTTCTCACCCACAACAAACAGGTGAAAAGGCACTTGCCCAACAGTCAACAAGCACCCCACATTTTAGCTGGAATGTTGGATCAACCTACACCATTTTCAAAAGTTATTGTGGAGTTTGTGCACACCTGATAGGAATGCTCTTTTGATTGGAATTTTTTATTTTTAAAAGGAGAACTAGTTTGAAATCACTTATGGTAGGTAACATGTATCTCTAAAGATTTTGATTAATAAGATTGCAAGGAAAAAATGAAGTATTACTTCTTAGACTCAATTTGTTTTGTAAAATTTTTTCCAAATACCATGTGATAGGTGAATTTATAATTATCACATATTCACATTACTTATTGAAAAAAAAAAAAAAAAAACAATGAACTATTTTATTCATGTATAGTGTATGTTGTTTCCAAAAGAAATTTTTTTGTCAAAATTTCACAAAAAATTTGGACGATCTAACATTTCTCGTATTATAATCATGAATTTAGATTTCATACTTATAGGTTTATTTTCTCTGCCAGACAAGTGAGAACGGTTTTCACTTTTTGGTGTAGGATTTTATGAACATCTCAAAGGTCAACATCTGCGCTCTGCATATTGGCTAGATGGACTTGCACCATTTAACAAACTATTGTGAATTATTGTCACATATGGTGAAAGAAAGTAGGTTTCATATAGAACATAAATTGTCTCCATCCATATTTGAGTTTTTAATTAGAATCAATTTCTTTCTGACCCTTTTTTTTCAATATATATTTACACTAATTTTACATAATAAGTTAGGGTCATATGCAATTGAGTATATTTTGATTAATTTTGTTAATGTGTGTTTTTAAGGTAATAAAGGCAATTCGAGTTGACCAGCTCACATATAGGGCAGCTCAAAAGCATAATGGGATAGCAACTTGAAGTATAGTAACTTAAGGTTTCCTTAAGACATGCAAAATTCTAGAAACGAGAAAAATTCTATAATGAGTAGAGAATTACTGCGAAAAGGAAGTTGCAAGAATTATATTTTAAGGATCAAATGAAACATTTTCATTGATTATATTGTATTATAACATACTTAATGAGAATCAATATAAAATAGGAAAGAAATCTTAGTATTTTTAATATTTTAGTGATCTAATTATATGTAAACAAAAAACACTAACACTAGAAAAATGGGTCATTCGCATGTACCAATAAACAACATAAAGTAACTATTGAAACCCTAGCAAAAACTCTGCAAAAATATTGTCTTCTTCTCCTAGAAATAAGATAAGCATGGACATAAGCATTATTCAAAAGGCTGAATCATATTAAAAATCCTGTTCCCATTTGTCTATTTAATTATTGTACTTACATCTTCATTGTTCTTTTAATTCACCATTATTGCATTATTCCTTAGTAATTTGCATTAATTCATTGGTTGACTGGTTTTTTAAGTCAACAATGCTATAAAGAGGAAGAATAATGCTACACTTCCCAACATTTAGTGCTGTGTATCAAACCCAAAACATAATTAGTGTTTGATACAAACCCAAAAACCTAAACCAATAATCCAAAAGATTAATTCAATGTGTGTATCAAACCCGAAAACAAATATTTCAGTGTTTGAAACAAACCCGAAAATGAATAGAATTTAAAAAAAAAAAAAAAAAACTCAAAACTCAACTGGTAAAGTCGAATTTCTAACACTTCACTTAAGATAATCAACATATTAAAGTTGATTTCTTTCCAAGTCAGTTCAAGATGGGGAAAAAAAACTTATCAAAGTTTCAAAACAACATTGCTATATATATATTTTTTAATTTTAACCACAATCAACTTAAAGGAAAAAAAATAAATAAATAAAACATAACTATGTTTTTGTTTCACCATAATCTATGAAGAAAAGATGAAACCAAAACTCGAAATTACTTATGTGTAAATCAATTTTACCAAAGCAAATTCTATTCATAAAAGTAGGCACATCAGAAAATTACAATTTTTTTTTTTCCAAACCGAAACCAAAATTTCATATTTAATTTTTTTTTCCTTAAAAAAGACAATCTCTACCAACCAAAATATGTTAGTAGTAGTTAGTCACAGCTAGGTTAGGATCTGTTTAAGATTGTTGGAAATTATATAGTACAAATATAATCTAACTGGAAACACTTTCCAGTTTTACACTACAATTGTAAATTGAACAATGAACATAAAAAAATAATAATAAATAAAAAAATCCCAAACAATAAATAAAAAGAAAAAAAAAATTGAAAAATACACAATTACATGAATTTAGAATTAGCCGAGGCCCGTAATTACTATAATGTCATTAAAGCATATTCGCATCCCAATGTATGTGTTGTGTGTCTATCTCCTTAGATACAACAATTATGAAGTCAACAAACTAATTTGTGTCAGAACCTCTATCCACACGGAATAAAGGATGAACTTTTTTGAGAGAATTGAATATGGAGAGAAAAGCTATCAACAATTCAACCGAACAAGATACCAATGTGTATCATTCAAAAATGTGAGTTTTTAATTATAGATTTCTTTTGTCAATAAATCCATACTTTAGTTTAAATTCACAATTAAATTGTCATTCAAATTTTCAATTATTTCATTAAATGATTTCAATTGTAATTTCAATTACATTTGCAATTTAAACTTAATTAAAAGATTTATTTCATTCAAAACCAACATAATTGCAATGGAATCAATCGTAATTTCAGTTATGATTTCATTTCAATTATTTCATTTAAAATTGAAAATGAAATAAATAAGTTATTAATCTGATTCATTATTACATGAAATCAATTGCAATTATTCTATCTGTATTTTAATCAAATGAAATACTTAATGGCAACTAATTCAAATTCCAATGGATAATCTTTGAGCTTCAATTTTGCGTTTCATTCAAGAATCATTTTGGATTTATAATTACACCAATTTGATGTCCTCGTGAAGAAGAATATGAATCTATTTTGATGCATCAAAATCAAATAAAATCCAATTAAAATGGTTTTGTAAAAATGGATATTTCTATCCTGTTTTCTAACAATGAGACCATTGCCACCATTAGTTAGTTGTAGTAATTGAACTGTAAAATAAAACATGACAAGGAAATCTAACATGATTATACTTCATGGAGTAGCATGAATGACCACAAAAGCACAAGAAAATTGGGAAAAAATAAAACGCTGGCTATTCAATTAAAAGCACTCCGTATGCATGCTCTGGTACTATTTATTTATTTATTTTAATGTTCAACGAAAGCATTGCTAGAGGTGGACAGCAGCATCTTTATTCTACAAAAGGTAAAGCATTAATAAAGCAATTTAATTTTGGCTTTATTGATGTTGATTTCGTGCTTTCTCTGAATGCACTTATGTTACAACATCAAACCATATTTCTACTTTTTCTTTTATCTTTTATATATTGAAAAAAAAAAAAAAAATCATGTCTTTGAAGACAGACCACTCACAATCATTGTCGAAGGAGAAATTTTGCTACTAATAACAGTAAGTTTCAAGCAAGGTACAATTAGTAACGCAAATAATACAATATATGTGGTATTCTCAATAATTACGTTATTTGACATTCATAATTATTTATGTGTTTAAAAAAAAATATTTTCTTATATTCTAAATGGTTAAATTTGATAACTTTCACTATTTAGAATCGTACTTGAAAGGATTCCAATAATTTAATTAACTATTGAATTTATATATGTTGCTAGGTTTTAATATCTTGGAGATTAATTGTATATATTATCTGATGGTCTACAATTCAAAGACCAAGTTTATTAACTTTAGAATATCAACATGCAACTTATACATTTCCTAATTTTTTTTGAAGGTTTATACATTTCTTAATTATTATTGTAAGTTGATGAATAATTAATTAAATTTTTACTTTAATTGCAATGAACACTCAGTTTGTATTAGAATTTAAGTGTATGAATGGACTACAACAAATTGTTATTTTAAAAGTACAACTTTTTCTCAAACAAAATTTACATTTTAAGTGTCGACTTTGACTGAACAAACATATATTTTGGAACTTTCATGTATGAAATTCACAAATCACTTTTGTTTTTCAGTGTAATTACTATTTTTTTGTTCATTACGCTAAAAGTTTCTAACTAGTTTGTTTCTACAGATCACATTAACTTTTTAGACCATCCCATATATCATATTGAAAGATTCTTCAAGAATCTGAAAAATGGAGAAACTAACACAAACAAAGAGCTTGATGCTCTGGCTTTCAATGGCAGGAGAACTCACAAGAAAAATGATTTTTCTCTCTCCATTAATTCAACTAATTACAGATCAACATCTTATATACACTAGCAGAACATGATCACAACCCTTGAATCTTAACCGCATTGATCCTAAGTAATCTCAGCCATACACCTATCAATTAACTCTAACTAACTGCCAACTCAGGAGAGACTAATCATCAGCTTTGCTCAAGTAAGCAAGACTAGTTACAGCTTGATTATGCCAAGTGTCCAGCCGCCTACGATCATCAGCTTTCCTATGCTGATCATGATAACTTGAGCTGAAGTCACATGCTTATGACTGACATGAGTAGCAGAACCATCAGCTGATTGTAGCAATCACTGGAGCTCGAAGATATCCTTGCACATATATGCTTGAATTTCGCTTCAATACCATAATTGGTGTATCATTACGATTTTTGAAAGACATATTTAGTAATTAGGGAGTTATTTAGCCACTTTCTTATCTTCAGCTGGCGATTATTCAAATAAATTTTAAGGGTTCATTTGGCCAATGTGATAGAATTTGTATTATTAAGATATAAAAACAGTTCGTAGCAAAGCTAGTGGCATCAGCATCTCCTTTTCCCTAAAGTTATTCAATTCATGACCAAGTTAAGCATTTGAACTCAAATATTCTTAGCTTTTACAATCAACTTGGAACTTATACATTTCTTATTGATCATTGGTAAGTTGATGACTAAATATAATTCTTTAATTGTGACAAACACTCTGCGTATGTTGGAATTTAAGTTCAAGACAGGCTGAAAGAAAGCTGTGATTTTAGAGATTCAAATTCCTCTTAAGAAGTTTTGTATTTCAAGTGCCTTCTACGAGTGGACAGGTATATTTCTCACCTCATTTTACTTCCAAATTTCACAGATGAAATTCTTGTATCACTTTTGTTTCTTTAGTTTAATTGCTACTTTTTAATTAATTAGCATTAAGTGGGAAAATTAGATAGCAGAAGCAGATTTCTGTTGTAGGAGAAAACGCTATTTTTTGTGTTTTAATTGTGAAATTCCTGGCTTATGTTCAAATAATGGCATCCCACTTTTCTTTTCTTTTAAGCAAAGCAAACAGAGAAGGGAATTCTTTCGTTTTTTTTTTTATATAGTTGATAAAAACACTCTGTCTCAATCACAATTTGTTATCAATTCTCTGAATTGCATCAGAAAACCAAATCTGTCTGTCTAGCTTGTTGTCATTGTTTTCCTTTCATTTCGTTGTTTCAACAAAAATTAAAAAAAAAAAAAAAAAAAAAAAAAAAAAAAAAAAATTCCCCAATGGCAGACCTCCTCCTTTCTTCCGTCCTTCCAGTGTTGTTTGAAAAATTAACGTCTTCTCTACTGCTCAAATTTGCAACTCAAGAGGTATTCGCTCAAAGCTCAATAAGTTGAAAAAAATGTTGGACTTGATTAATGCACTGCTCGTTGATGCCGAGGAGAAGCAGCTTACGAATAGAGCTGTGAAGATTTGGCTGGAGGAGCTCCAAGACTTGGCTTACGATGCGGAGGACGTCTTGGATGAGTACGCAACCGAGGCTTTGAGAAGAAAGTTGAAGATACAGGAGCACCGGGCAAGCACTAGCAGCTCGGGAACTCATTCCTGCCTGTTGCATTGGTTTTACTCCAAGTGCATTATGGTCGGATCATAGTATGCGCTCCAAGATAGATGATATAACCAGCAAGTTAGAAGAGCTTTGCAAAAAGAAACATGACCTTGGGCTGGTTGAACTTGAGACTCCAAGAGGGAGAACAACTACTTCATGGCAAAGACCGCCCACTTCAAGTGTGCCAACTGAACCTGTTGTTTTTGGGAGAGATGACGACAAAGGCGAAATACTTAAAATGGTTTTGTCTGATGAACCAGGTCATGCCAACTTTGGTGTAATATCCATTGTGGGCATGGGAGGACTCGGCAAAACAACATTGGCTCGACAAGTGTTTAATGCCACAGCAGTGCAAGATTTCAACCCAACAGCATGGGTGTGCGTCTCTGATGATTTTGATGTCATGAGAATTTCTATGGCCATTCTTGAGTCCATCACTGGCTGTGCTAGTGACTTGAAGAATTTAAATACGGTGCAAAATCACTCAAAGATAAAGTAGCTGGAAAAAAATCTTGCTTGTTCTGGATT
>JAIZFV010000423.1:970793-997201 GCA_021234005.1 Nephelium lappaceum
AATCCAGAACAAGCAAGATTTTTTTCCAGCTACTTTATCTTTGAGTGATTTTGCACCGTATTTAAATTCTTCAAGTCACTAGCACAGCCAGTGATGGACTCAAGAATGGCCATAGAAATTCTCATGACATCAAAATCATCAGAGACGCACACCCATGCTGTTGGGTTGAAATCTTGCACTGCTGTGGCATTAAACACTTGTCGAGCCAATGTTGTTTTGCCGAGTCCTCCCATGCCCACAATGGATATTACACCAAAGTTGGCATGACCTGGTTCATCAGACAAAACCATTTTAAGTATTTCGCCTTTGTCGTCATCTCTCCCAAAAACAACAGGTTCAGTTGGCACACTTGAAGTGGGCGGTCTTTGCCATGAAGTAGTTGTTCTCCCTCTTGGAGTCTCAAGTTCAACCAGCCCAAGGTCATGTTTCTTTTTGCAAAGCTCTTCTAACTTGCTGGTTATATCATCTATCTTGGAGCGCATACTATGATCCGACCATAATGCACTTGGAGTAAAACCAATGCAACAGGCAGGAATGAGTTCCCGAGCTGCTAGTGCTTGCCCGGTGCTCCTGTATCTTCAACTTTCTTCTCAAAGCCTCGGTTGCGTACTCATCCAAGACGTCCTCCGCATCGTAAGCCAAGTCTTGGAGCTCCTCCAGCCAAATCTTCACAGCTCTATTCGTAAGCTGCTTCTCCTCGGCATCAACGAGCAGTGCATTAATCAAGTCCAACATTTTTTTCAACTTATTGAGCTTTGAGCGAATACCTCTTGAGTTGCAAATTTGAGCAGTAGAGAAGACGTTAATTTTTCAAACAACACTGGAAGGACGGAAGAAAGGAGGAGGTCTGCCATTGGGGAATTTTTTTTTTTTTTTTTTTTTTTTTTTTTTTTTTTTAATTTTTGTTGAAACAACGAAATGAAAGGAAAACAATGACAACAAGCTAGACAGACAGATTTGGTTTTCTGATGCAATTCAGAGAATTGATAACAAATTGTGATTGAGACAGAGTGTTTTTATCAACTATATAAAAAAAAAAACGAAAGAATTCCCTTCTCTGTTTGCTTTGCTTAAAAGAAAAGAAAAGTGGGATGCCATTATTTGAACATAAGCCAGGAATTTCACAATTAAAACACAAAAAATAGCGTTTTCTCCTACAACAGAAATCTGCTTCTGCTATCTAATTTTCCCACTTAATGCTAATTAATTAAAAAGTAGCAATTAAACTAAAGAAACAAAAGTGATACAAGAATTTCATCTGTGAAATTTGGAAGTAAAATGAGGTGAGAAATATACCTGTCCACTCGTAGAAGGCACTTGAAATACAAAACTTCTTAAGAGGAATTTGAATCTCTAAAATCACAGCTTTCTTTCAGCCTGCTCTTGAACTTAAATTCCAACATACGCAGAGTGTTTGTCACAATTAAAAGAATTAATTTTAGTCATCAACTTACAATGATCAATAAGAAATGTATAAGTTCCAAGTTGATTGTAAAAGCTAAGAATATTTGAGTTCAAATTCTTAACTTGGTCATGAATTGAATAACTTTGGAAAAGGAGATGCTGATGCCACTAGCTTTGCTACGAACTGTTTTTATATCTTAATAATACAAATTCTATCACATTGGCCAAAATGAACCCTTAAAATTTATTTGAATAATCGCCAGCTGAAGATAAGAAAGTGGCTAAATAACTCCCTAATTACTAAATATGTCTTTCAAAAATCGTAATGATACACCAATTCATGGTATTGAAGCGAAATTCAAGCATATATGTGCAAGGATATCTTCGAGCTCCAGTGATTGCTACAATCAGCTGATGGTTCTGCTACTCATGTCAGTCATAAGCATGTGACTTCCAGCTCAAGTTATCATGATCAGCATAGGAAAGCTGATGATCGTAGGCGGCTGGACACTTGGCATAATCAAGCTGTAACTAGTCTTGCTTACTTGAGCAAAGCTGATGATTAGTCTCTCCTGAGTTGGCAGTTAGTTAGAGTTAATTGATAGGTGTATGGCTGAGATTACTTAGGATCAATGCGGTTAAGATTCAAGGGTTGTGATCATGTTCTGCTAGTGTATATAAAGATGTTGATCTGTAATTAGTTGAATTAATGAAGAGGAAAAATCATTTTTCTTTGTGAGTTCTCCTGCCATTGAAAGCCAGAGCATCAAGCTCTTTGTTTGTGTTAGTTTCTCCATTTTCAGATTCTTGAAGAATCTTTCAATATGATATATGGGATGGTCTAAAAAGTTAATGTGATCTGTAGAAACAAAACTAGTTAGAACTTTTAGCGTAATGAACAAAAAAAATAGTAATTACACTGAAAAAACAAAATTGATTTGTGAATTTCATACATGAAAGTTCCAAAATATATGTTTGTTCAGTCAAAGTCGACACTTAAATGTAAATTTTGTTTGAGAAAAAGTTGTACTTTTAAAATAACAATTTGTTGTAGTCCATTCATACACTTAAATTCTAATACAAACTGAGTGTTCATTGCAATTAAAGTTAAAATTTAATTAATTATTCATCAACTTACAATAATAATTAAGAAATGTATAAACCTTCAAAAAAAATTAGGAAATGTATAAGTTGCATGTTGATATCTAAGTTAATAAACTTGGTCTTTGAATTGTAAGACCATCAGATAATATATACAATTAATCTCCAAGATATTAAAACCTAGCAACATATATAAATTCAATAGTTAATTAAATTATTGGAATCCTTTCAAGTACGATTCTAAATAGTGAAAGTTATCAAATTTAACCATTTAGAATATAAGAAATATTTTTTTTTAAACACATAAATAATTATGAATGTCAATAACGTAATTATTGAGAACCACAATATATGTATTATTTGCGTTAACTAATTGTACCTTTGCTTGAAACTTACTGTTATTAGTAGCAAAATTTCTCCTTCGACAATGATTGTGAGTGGTCTGTTCTTAAAGAATGATTTTTTTTTTCAATATAAAAGATAAAAGAAAAAGTAGAAATATGTTTGATGTTGTAACATAAGTGCATTCAGAGAAAGCACGAAATCAACATCAATAAAGCCAAAATTAAATTGCTTTATTAATGCTTACCTTTTGTAGAATAAAAGATGCTGCTGTCACCTCTAGCAATGCTTTCGTTGAACATTAAAATAAATAAATAAATAGTACCAGAGCATGCATACGGAGTGCTTTTATTGAATAGCCAGCGTTTTATTTTTCCCAATTTTCTTGTGCTTTTGTGGTCATTCATGTACTCCATGAAGTATAATCATGTAGATTTCCTTGTCATGTTTTATTTTACAAGTTCAATTACTACAACTAACTAATGGTGGCAATGGTCTCATTGTTAGAAAACAGGATAGAAATATCCATTTTTACAAACCATTTTAATTGGATTATTTTGATTTTGATGCATCAAAATAGATTCATATTCTTCTTCACGAGGACATCAAATTGGTGTAATTATAAATCCAAAATGATTCTTGAATGAACGCAAAATTGAAGCTCAAAGATTATCCATTGGAATTTGAATTAGTTGCCATTAAGTATTTCATTTGATTAAAATACAGATAGAATAATTGCAATTGATTTCATGTAATAATGAATCAGATTAATAACTTATTTATTTCATTTCAATTTTAAATGAAATAATTGAAATGAAATCATAACTGAAATTACGATTGATTCCATTGCAATTATGTTGGTTTTGAATGAAATAAATCTTTTAATTAAGTTTAAATTGCAAATGTAATTGAAATTACAATTGAAATCATTTAATGAAATAATTGAAAATTTGAATGACAATTTAATTGTGAATTTAAACTAAAGTATGGATTTATTGACAAAAAATCTATAATTAAAAACTCACATTTTTGAATGATACACATTGGTATCTTGTCGGTTGAATTGTTGATAGCTTTTCTCTCCATATTCAATTCTCTCAAAAAGTTCATCCTTTATTCCATGTGATAGAGGTTCTGACACAAATTAGTTTGTTGACTTCATAATTGTGTATCTAAGGAGATAGACACACAACACATACATTGGGATGCGAATATGCTTTAATGACATTATAGTAATGGGCCTCGGCTAATTCTAAATTCATGTAATTGTGTATTTTTCAATTTTTTTTTCTTTTATTTATTGTTTGGGATTTTTTTATTTATTATTATTTTTTTATGTTCATTGTTCAATTTACAATTGTAGTGTAAAACTGGAAAGTGTTCCAGTTAGATTATATTTGTACTATATAATTTCCAACAATCTTAAAACAGATCCTAACCTAGCTGTGACTAACTACTACTAACATATTTTGGTTGGTAGAGATTGTCTTTTTAAGGAAAAAAAAATTAATATGAAATTTTGGTTTCGGTTTGGAAAAAAAAAATTGTAATTTTCTGATGTGCCTACTTTTATGAATAGAATTTGCTTTGGTAAAATTGATTTACACATAAGTAATTTCTAGTTTTGTTTCATCTTTTCTTCATAGATTATGGTGAAACAAAAACATAGTTATGTTTTATTTATTTATTTTTTTCCTTTAAGTTGATTGTGGTAAAATTAAAAAATATATATAGCAAATGTTGTTTTGAAACTTTGATAAGTTTTTTTTCCCCATCTTGAACTTGACTTGGAAAAAAATCAACTTTAATATGTTGATATTCTTAAGTGAAGTGTTAGAAATTCGACTTTAACCAGTTGAGTTTGAGTTTTTTTTTTTTTTTAAATTCTATTCATTTTCGGGTTTGTTTCAAACACTGAAATATTGTTTTCGGGTTTGATACACACATTGAAATTAATATTTTGGATTATTGTTTAGGTTTTGGGTTTGTATCAAACACTAATTATGTTTTGGGTTTGATACAAGCACTAAAATGTTGGGAAGTGTAGCATTATTCTTCCTCTTTATAGCATTGTTGACTTAAAAAACCAGTCAACCAATGAATTAATGCAAATTACTAAGGAATTAATGCAATAATGGTGAATTAAAAGAACAATGAAGATGTAAGTACAATAATTAAATAGACAAATGGGAACAGGATTTTTAATATGATTCAGCCTTTTGAATAATGCTTATGTCCATGCTTATCTTATTTCTAGGAGAAGAAGACAATATTTTTGCAGAGTTTTTGCTAGGGTTTCAATAGTTACTTTATGTTGTTTATTGTACATGCGAATGACCCATTTTTCTAGTGTTAGTGTTTTTTGTTTACATATAATTAGATCACTAAAATATTAAAAATACTAAGATTTCTTTCCTATTTTATATTGATTCTCATTAAGTATGTTATAATACAATATAATCAATGAAAATGTTTCATTTGATCCTTAAAATAAATTCTTGCAACTTCCTTTTCGCAGTAATTCTCTACTCATTATAGAATTTTCTCGTTTCTAGAATTTTGCATGTCTTAAGGAAACCTTAAGTTACTATACTTCAAGTTGCTATCCCATTATGCTTTTGAGCTGCCCTATATGTGAGCTGGTCAACTCGAATTGCCTTTATTACCTTAAAAACACACATTAACAAAATTAATCAAAATATACTCAATTGCATATGACCCTAACTTATTATGTAAAATTAGTGTAAATATATATTGAAAAAAAAGGGTCAGAAAGAAATTGATTCTAATTAAAAACTCAAATATGGATGGAGACAATTTATGTTCTATATGAAACCTACTTTCTTTCACCATATGTGACAATAATTCACAATAGTTTGTTAAATGGTGCAAGTCCATCTAGCCAAGAATATGCAGAGCGCAGATGTTGACCTTTGAGATGTTCATAAAAACCTACACCAAAAAGTGAAAACCGTTCTCACTTGTCTGGCAGAGAAAATAAACCTATAAGTATGAAATCTAAATTCATGATTATAATAGAAATGTTAGATCGTCCAAATTTTTTGTGAAATTTTGACAAAAAAATTTCTTTGGAAACAACATACACTATACATGAATAAAATAGTTCATTGTTTTTTTTTTTTTTTTTCAATAAGTAATGTGAATATGTGATAATTATAAATTCACCTATCACATGGTATTTGGAAAAAATTTTACAAAACAAATTGAGTCTAAGAAGTAATACTTCATTTTTTCCTTGCAAATCTTATTAATCAAAATCTTTAGAGATACATGTTACCTACCATAAGTGATTTCAAACTAGTTCTCCTTTTAAAAATAAAAAATTCCAATCAAAAGAGCATTCCTATCAGTGTGCACAAACTCCACAATAACTTTTGAAAATGGTGTAGGTTGATCCAACATTCCAGCTAAAATGTGGGGTGCTTGTTGACTGTTGGGCAAGTGCCTTTTCACCTGTTTGTTGTGGGTGAGAAAATCAAAGTGTGGAAACCATACCAAGAAGTTGTTTGGCTTCTGGAATATTTGGTTGATATCTGTTCCAATCACTCCAAATTTTGATATCCTAGTCATTTATTTTTATAGACAAAAAACCGTTTTAATTTTCTTATCCTTAGCACATCTCCAACTTAAAGCCCCCATTCGGTATTATTTTTGAGCAGTATTTTATATTTATAGGCAACTGTTGACTGTGCCGAAAATAGCCTAACTGCCTTAGACGGCAAATCGTTTAATTAGGCCTAGAAAACACCTAAGTGGTCCTAGGACATCTCCACATATAGTGCACGAAGATCTGTATTTTCAATAACACAAAAATGGTGCCATTTTGGATGGTATAATTTTTTTTGGCGCTATTTGGGATGTTTTAGTTTTTCTTCGAAAACACCCAAAACAATGCCATTTTAGGTGTTTGATTATTTTTTTTTCTTAGATAAAATAAAAACAACCAAATTAGTTTAAAATGGCAGACCACCAAGATTAAACTATTTGTTTGCTTACTTTTTAGTAGCAAGTTGAGATTCAACAGAACTAAAAGTTATTGTCCTCTTTCCAATAGAATGCAAGTGAAAAGATTTTAATTGAAGAAAATTGATTGTTTTTTTATGTGAGAAACATTAATATTTATATGCATGGAACACCTTTACAGACAGTTATGCTATGCTACGAAGGTGTCAAATTAAACCAATCATATCGAAAGAGTTACAACTCTTAATTAAAATTTCAAATTTTTCTTCTGGAAATAGTGGTTATAGCCACCACCACCGCTACTTGGGATCATGCGTTTTGGTCACACTACACTCTGTTTGAAGGGAAAGTCTTGTCTAGACCAAGTTGTCGTGACCTTAATTCACTAGTCCACAAGAACATCTTTCTCGCCACCAGCCATCACGACTAGTGGTCGTGACACACTATCTTATGTGTTTCTTCATGCAATCAGCCATTTGCTACCATAAGTCACTACCCCTCTAGTCACACTACACACTAAACTATCTATTTTTCCTTTTTTGTGCGAGCAGCCTTTCCAGATAGTAGGTAGTATCCTAAATAGCACTTAGACTTGACAATCGTCGAATCGTGTCTAATCAAATACATGTCAAATTATAATGGGTTCGATTAAATTTTGCTTTACCCAAATCTAGCTTAGCTTATTTGGTTTAAAAAAGAAAATCCAAACCCATTTGCTATTCTAATGGTTGGCCCAAAATCGATCCATTAATCCTATCATCTAGTATAGCAATTGATAATTTATTTGGACCCAAAAGAATAAAATGTCAAAAGAAATTAAGAACTAATATTAAAAGTGTTAAAATGTTTGAATACATCACAAATGTGCATCCATTGTTCGTAAATACAGCCGCGTACGTCGTATATCATCTCGGACGGGCGTATCGACAGTAGACGTACCGGTACGCTCGTATCGGAGTCGAAGATGATAAAATCTCTTTTGCGTACGAGACGACTGTATATGGTCGTCTCGACCGATACGACCATATACCGACATATACGGCCGGTGGATAAACTTTTTCTTTTTAATAAAATCAACTATATCGAAAAAACCCTCAAATGCTCAAATAGACATGATCGGCACTCCTCTTTCTCAATCGACACTCCTCTCTCCTCATGGCAACTATAACTTCGATTTCGACGTGATATCGGTGGCGATATATCTGGCGACCCTGAGCGGAAGAAAATGAGAAGAAAAGAGGAAGAAGAAGAAGAATGGGCGGTGTTGGTAGATCCGGTGAAGAAGAAGAATGGATAGCAGCGACGACAGAAAATAAAAACAAGAAAGGAAGAAAATAGGAGAGGGAGAAAGAGAGAGAGAGGGGGGTGGGGGTTGGTCGTAAAAAAACTGGTAGGGTTAGGTGGTAGATTATATATTAAGGTAAATTACATAAACTACCCTGAGGTTTGATGAAATTAATTAATATTTATATTTTGACCCCTGATATTAAAAAATATCAGTTATGCCCTTAAATTTTAAAAAAATAATAATTTTTTTCAAAAATATAATTTTTGGTTTTTTTTTTTTAAAAAAAAAAAACTATTTTCGATCGATACGTCTGCATCAACCGTATTGGCGTACTGTATAGTACCACGACGGGGTACCCGTACCGCACCATACCACGTATTTTCGAATATTGTGTGCATCTATTAAGGAAGATCAGGGGATTGGATAAATAAAGCCAGTGATAAATAGTATTATGTATCATTACAAGTAAAAAAGAAGAATAGAGGGGAAAAAAAAAATTATAACATTGGGTCATAATGTATTTTAATAAGTTTTAAAGTATATACCCAAACCTAAACTCTTAATTATTGGGTTTTAATAACCCAACCCATTTAATAACTTCATCCAATAAAGCTAAATCCATCAACGGTGTTGAATTACTGGGTTAGGTGTAATTTTCTTAGGTCTTGTCTAGTGGCACTATCTTGGCAAGTTTCCATTCAAACTTCTAATACTTTAACATGAATGACTATACTTGCACCCCTTTAAAAGTGTATGTACACCCCCTAATTTACATATTTTTAAAATTTTGATATTATTTTTAAAATTAAATTATTAAATTTTATTCAAAGATATTATTTTTAACTATTTAATTTTAAATTTTTTATAAACTAAACTATGTTATGAAATAAAGTCTAAATGCAATGAATTTAGAGCACTAACCAAAATTACAAGAGGAGGAAAAACAAGAGAAATTTAAGAAAGAGCAACTTTTTATTTTTTTATTCACTTGTTGAATTGTATCACAATACATATCCATGCACTCTCTATTTATAGGCTAAGAACTATAAATAGAGGTAATTGAAAATATTATTAAGAGGAAAATTATTGAGAGAAATCATGGTCCTAAATGTAAGTTATGAAATACCAAAAGGGTGGCATCCACACGTAATTGTTTCATAACACCTCCCCTTTGAATGTCAAAAGAACTATTAAGAGGAGAATTATTGAGAGATAATGATGGTCCTAAGTGTAAGTTATGAAATACCAAAGGGGGCGTATCCATATGTAATTGTTTCATAACACTCTCCTTTAGATTTCACCGTATAAAGAATATGCCTTGTTGAAAACCTTACTAAGAAAAACCCTATGGGGAAAAATCTTAATAGAGAAAAGAGTACATTTTTCTTATAGAATTTGCATTTAAAACTATCTCATTAAAAACTTTGCTTCAAAACTGTCTCATTAACAACTTTGCTAGTAAAACTCGGAAAGAGAAAAACTTGATCAAGGGAAAAAGAGTACAGTGCACTTACACCCAAAAGTAAAGAATATTCTCTCCCTAAAAATATATAACTAACACTCTTGTAGTTCCTCGAAGATATCAAAAAGTATGTTTGATTCCATTCCAGCGTCTTCGAATTGGTGCAGAAATAAACCTTATTTTTAAATCTGAACCAAAAACAAAATGATATAAAAAGCTATTTTCTAGTACTAGAAATTTAGAATGCCAATATGTTCAAAACTTCGAGTATTAGCATTAAGTGTCATGAACAAACCGATTTTATACTAGAATATCATAAAAATATGCTACCTTTCGAGGAAGAACAAATAAACTGCAATTAATCTCTTACCTTCGGTAATGAAAGGCCTATCATAATAGGGCAAGATTGTGCTTTCGAACCAGTTCCCTCCTCAACCTTTTTATTTCTTCCTCTTCTTCCATCTACAAAACAGAAAGCCCGAGTGAAGATTACATATTAATAAACATATAAAAGAAACATCACCTCAAAATCATGCAATTTTCAAGTCATATACCTTTTGCTGCTTTTCTCTTTCCATCTTGTATTGCTCAATCAAAGTAATCTTTCTCTGCTACGTGATGCCATAAAACACAAATAATCAGTCCCCTCATCAGGAAAATCACACATGTTTTACTTTAATACATACATGTACATGCATATGCAACTATAAGGAAAGACACCTACAGTCTGTACCCAATGCTTATAGAAAAAACAACCAAATATACCACATGAACTGCTAATACTACAAACTAATTAGCTATAGAAGTTTAGTTCCCTATCTGAGCTTCAAAATCAACTATTAGAGCCATTAAATTTTAGTCACATTTGTTAGGAAGTAGACACTAGGGAATATATGTTACTTCTGAAATCAAGTTTCACAAGCGCCATTATTCAACAACATTGGCAGGGCAACAACACTGATTTCTACCGTAACAGTTGAGTTGTCTCCAAAATAATTTGGCTAACTATAACGTCTAACAAAAGCAACCTCAAAGAAAGAATGTGTAAATATTCATTCATAACCTCCTAGAAACCTGTTTCAGTTTCTATTACTTGTGTCCTAGAATAGTTAAAAGAAATAGAGAATTTGATACATTGCTATGGCAACTTAAATAGGTCAATTCTAACTAGGATATTGTTATTTGTCCCACTAAAAATCGAAAGCTCTAAACAAACTTCCCTCAAGGAAGCTCTAAACAAACATTTGTTGTCTAATTTAATTGTTACATAGGTAGAGCAAGCTACAATGTAAATCAGGTAGAAGTTCTAAGAAAAAATTATTGAAAGAGTTAGGAAGTACCTGATGGTCAAACTCAGTGCGCTCACTGCCCATACATCACCGGCTTCAGGTCAACAGGCTAGTACTCTTTAACTGGAATTTAATCAGGCATTGAAATTACATAAACAAAAGCAAAAGCAGGAACAGTCAACCTCATCAATAACATATAATGAAAAACTCAATTTTATGTCACAAGGAAAACATGAAAAATAATCAAATTATTTTGTTTTTAATATTTGTATATTCTCATAGCAGTTGAGGAAGCCACCATATATCCAAAGCATTAATGCATTTTTCTTTCCAACACAAAACTAAAGGAGATTTTTGTTTTCCATTTGTATTTAATAAACAGTCTCACCTCTACAATGATAAACCCAAAAAATCACAATGAGTCACTAAAATTATGAGGTTCCTAGTTGTCATTTTACAATACATACCTCAGTTCTCAGCTTGAATGGCTTTTGGGAAATGATTCTATGTTGTTTCATCTTCCATATTCTTCTTCAATTGATTCAGAAGTCTAAAATTCAAACAAAAAATTACAACTCGAAGAGAAAAAGCAAAATGCAAAAGACCTGAAGTGAGACGGAGAACTTACATTAATATTTCTCCTGCCCCCATTAGATTTCTCGGGCAATGGCACTTTCTTCTTTTCACACTCATTCTAATCATCATCAGATTCCTTTGATGATTTGGGTACGAAAGCACTTCTCAAGAGCCTTAACCAAATGCAACACTTTACCACATTCAGGCACACTTTTTCTTGCCCTTCAAGCAACTTGTCCGTAGAACTGTCTGTATTGATTCTCCAATCCACACTCATTCACTTTCAAAATCCTTGAGGACTGGAGAAGCTGATGTTTTAAGTTCAATGTATTGGATTCTCTATCTGTTAAGTTCAATGCTAAAATGAGATCCAAAATGAAGAAGATCACTTGAGAGATTGCAAGAGATAGTAGCACAGACGAATAATTTTTTGGATTTGAGTGAGAATTCGGAAGGGAGGTCCAACAAGGTCAGATATCAAAGACTTCCAACAACTTCTTTGAATGGAACTCATGTTTATGGATGGGAGAAAGATCAAGAGGCAATACTAGATTTGTTGTTGAAGGATGAAGGTAATGAAGATCGAATCTCTTATTCCTATCGTAACTCCCCAACTTGAATCAATCACGCTTTTAAAGTATCTTCACCAAGATACAGAGCAATTGGTATGGCTTCAGGTTTTCTTTCTTGCAGTAATTCTATCATCGGCTTGGCTTGCTTTTTCAAAATGGTGTTGTAACTCCCCACATGTCCAGCTGTTCAAACATTCCATAAAATGTATTTGAAAAAAAAATTTGAAAATACTAAAGGGAAAAGGATTAGTATGATGCAAATATACCTCCTGCGTATGATAGTCTTAAAATTTTGATATGGAGGATCCTCATATCTTTGTATACCGAGTTAAAGCATAATATTACTTCTTGCTTTGAATCTAGAGGAGAGGCCTTTAAGGGTTGTTACATGACAATGAGCCATATATTTACTCCTCAGCACAACAGTGCATGGCTTTGATGACAAAGCATAACAACAAGATACCATGTTAGTTGTTTTCTCTGAGTGCAAATTGGCCATTCATACAGTGCAAACAAACAACTTCTTTAAGTCAACTAGTATTCTTATATTTATAGTTGGAAATTATTACTGGTTCTGTTGCAGCTGATGTGTTAGTCTTTGACAATAAGTTGAGCATACAAGGAAGTAAATATTTGCTAGCAAACATGCCCCTTTCCTTATAGTACGAAAATTGATATTCATCAACTTGATCTGCTATTAGACATCCAAAACAGTAGAAAATGCAATGACATTTTGGTACATGGTACTCATGAATTTGACTGATCAACCAAGCATAAAATGTGCAAAATTTCTAATTACCTTGATTCAAAATTTTGCCAATATGAGCATCTCCAGAGTTTTATAAATCAGGGTTGGCAAGTGAAATTGCAATGACTTACTATCTGAAAAGTGACAATGCAAATAAATTAGCGAGTTTTTAATTTTAAAAGTAGAGAACTAGTTCCAAAAACACTAAACAGAGTATTAGAATAGATGATTGAAGCTATAAAAATAAGAAGATGAAAGTGCAATCAATTGTTTTAAGGTAGTAACAGGCCATACCAAAATAGAAGATGAGGATGAATGACATGATTCAAAAGATAAGGATGAATGAGATGATCCTCTGATTCCTCATCTTTTGATGCTTTCTCCTTTGGATTGTACATGAATTGCTGCGATTTAGTCTCCATTAAAAGCAGATAGAACAATATTATGTAAAAAAATATATTACCAAAATTTCAGAATAGACACTCTACCTCAGGCGTGTCAGCCTCAGCTGAAAATGCCCCTAACCAACATATTCAACTCCACATAAACGACTAAACTCAGCAACTGAGAACATAAGCAAAATCCAGTCTTTAGCAAAAGGTAACAACATATAGCCTTAGAGATGATCACAACTTACAAAGAATAGAAGCAAACTGAACTGAAGTTGTAGAAACCTTGCTAACTGAAAGGTAGGCACAATACTGTACAATAACATCAATTACAAAGGAAGTTTGGATATCAGTACTTCAACTTTATGGTATCTTCATCTAGACAATGCTATTCCATTTCACCTCAGTTTGGTAGTCAAATGGTCTACTGCTTTCCAGTAAAGAAAGACAAAAAATTAAAAAAAAAAAAAACATGTAGTAGAAACAGGAATGGCACTAGCCTCATAGATAGCACCTCACTTTAGGATTCAAGATGCGATGATTTCTGTTCAACTCTCCTATTTTATCTTTGTTGATCCTCACTTCCACTCCATCACATGTAGTTGTAGCAGCTTTTTACTAGCAGGAAAAAAAGATTTATTACTACAGCCAACCTTGAACCACCTCATAACTTGCAGCAAAGCACCTTAAAAATGCAAAAATTCACTCTATACATAAGCAGAAAGTATTAGAATTACAAAGTTTCCGTAAAGAATCTGCAAAAGCAAAAACTCTAATATAACACTGCATCACATGTGATCCAGCCATAACAAAACATCTCTCAATACTAAATCACCAATTAAAACACAAAACTATAAGGAATTTGTTTAGAAGAAGAAAAGTACATACGAACTCTTAACTCAGTGTAGAACTGGAAAAGATGCCCTGACGAGAGGGGAAGTCTTTGACATCCTTCGAAGGTTGGTACTTCAACTCTTGGAAAGATGCAATCAGCAGTAAGTTTGAGAATTGGTCATCCTTATCTCCTCTTGGAAACAATTTGAGTCCAACAAAATTAATTTTAAAAGCTGAATAGAGTTAAACGACTATGTTAAAACCTTTTGAACTCCAAGAACAATAAAATTAAAGTCAAATTAGTTCAATACCTTGGGGCTTCAAGGAGGTCCAAGAATCTTGCCGCACCATCTTCCATAGGAGCAAGCATACCCCTACATATGAAATTGTCTTGAAATTTTGATATGGAGCCTCATATCTTTGTATGGATTTCTATGAAAGAACTGAAGCAAAATATTACTTCTTGTTGTGAATTTGGATGGGAGGCCTTCAAGGGTTGTTATAGCGCATATGCAAAATCAATCATATATTATTGTTCAGCATAACAATGCAGGTGTCTTTGATGACAAAGCATAACAAGCTACCATGTGGCTATATTCTCTTTGAGCAAACTTGCCATTTAGATAGTGAAAATAAACAATTATTCAAGTCAACTAGTATTCTTATTTATAGTTGGACGATTCCCAGGTTTTGTTGCAGCCAATGTGTTAGTCCTTGACAACAAGTTATTCTATATAGAATGCACTTAAGCTAAAAACAAGGAGGAAATTAAAGCATAACACCAAAAATTTCAGGTGTAATTATCAAGATGCAACACTAATTGAACAAAGCATACGAAACCAATAGTCTCACTGAGAGAAGAAACAATCAAAGAGAGTGACTTACACATAAGAGGACGGACATGGCTCACAAACTAGAGATTCTCCAATTTTCTGCTCTACTAATACTTCTGTTGACCAAGCAAATATAAATAAGTTAATGGGTATTCAGTACATTAAGAGAGAGTATTAGAAAAGAGCTTTAAAGTAATAATAATTATAAGTGTTTTGCTATTATGAAATAGCAACGGCCTCAGGAACAACACCTCACTTTGGGATTTAAGATGTAATGCTTTGTTTAACTCTTCTGTTTGTTCTTTGTCGGTCCCCCTATCAGTCATCACATGCAGCTGAAGCAGCTCTCTTCTAGTTGGAAAAAGTTTGGAACCATGATGCTCTAGAAACTGGCTTGCTATGGATCTTCTAACGAAAGATTTAAGCAGTCACTTTTTTACCCAACACATAACATCCTCTACTTAGTCACATTTTTAGAGTTTCCTTAATAAATCCTTTTTTCTTTTTTTTTTTTAAATTTCAGTTGTCAAGAAACTGGAAAAACCTCATAACCATAACTAGCTTATAAGAACTAAACGATAAAGTCCAGATATTTGGATAGACAAGGTATGGAAGCACCTTTACTCTACTTGGAGGGCCTCCTGATCGAATTGTAGCTGAACTCCCATAGATGAACTTTGGCTTCTTATCCAAAGGCTTTAATGGTTGAAAAGAACACATAAGTGTCTCATCCACATCATCATGGCACCTGCATTGTCAAGCGCTCCACAGTAGTTGGGTGCAGAAAATATGGTAACAAGCTGTCTATTAGCAAAGAATTCAAATCCGTCTTCCACAACCTGAGAATTGTTAAAGAAAACATAAAATATCTTATTAGAGAAGACAATCAAAGCTGCGTAAGTGCACCAAATGCTTCAGTTTAAAGGCATTTAATGTCTTTAAAGGCATTATGTGTAGTTTTAAGACAAACCTGGCGGGCTCTACAAATTAAATCCAGATCCTGCTTCTGAGGAAACTCCTCTATCATTTGGCCCCCAACATTTAATGTCTTTACCAGGATCGGACCAGAGGAGTCACATAGCAAACCAGTTTCTGGAAATCACAGATATTATAGAATCTAGTTTCTGTAACAAAAAGAAAATTCCAGAATATAATGCTGCACCTCATATGAGACAACCATAACACAACAGCTCTCGGCAGTATTATCACCAATTAAAATATAGAACCACAAAGACTTCTTTAGAAGAAAAGAAGAACATCACGAACTCTAACCTAGAACAGAAAACTAGGAAAGAAAGATACAGGGCTCTGGGAAAGATGAGTGTAAGAATTAGAAGACGATGAACATTCTTCCCAAACAGATGTACAAGTGCTTTGTGTTGAAGCTCTAAGATGTTGCTCAGATGAAATGTTAACCAAATTTTCTAGGCATTAGTTGACATCATGAAGCACAAGGTTCCTCCGCAGTAACAACATAATGATTAAACATAGCTATTATGGTCAACAAATATTGATAACCATAGAAATGCATAAAAGCATAGGAATTTTTTCAGAAGATATAACATGCTACATTTTCAAGGCATTGATGAATGATAACAAATATGAATAATCACAACATTACACATAAAATGTAATGAATGTGAAAAACTACCAATGAAATAATTTATCGATAAGTTATATAAGTAGTTCACATTTAGATGCGAAAGAAAATGTTATCATTGACAACAAGAACCCCAAATAATGAAAGGGAGATGTGCTTTTCATAATATCATAATAGGCTTGAGGGAAACACAAAAAAAAAAAAAACTCATATTAAATTGACACCATATATACTATCAAACTATGAATAATGTTGTATGACTTGAATCATACGTAAGAAAATCAATAATCTGCAACATAGAGTGGAAAAACCTTAAGATTTAACTGGAGGTAGATGCACAACCAAGTAAGATTAATTAAAATATGATTTCTTTTTCTTTTCTGATTTGATCATATAATATAAATTACTTACAGGAAAAGAGGCTTCAACAATTTCTTCATGAATTTGTAAATCTTCCATTTGTTCTTCCAATCTTGAGATTACTCCAAAAACTTTTCAACCTGATTCAGATACATTGGTGCAAATTCAATACATGACACATCACTCAATATTCAATCTTTCGAGAAAACATATGGAGCACTAGTAGCTACTGGTAGAACATAATCACACATACACTTCATACAAAAGCTAACATCTAAAGGCAGCTACACAAAAGCTAACATCTAAAGGCAGCTACACAAAAGCTAACGTCTAACTCTATTGCAATTCTCTGCTTTTGTCCTCCTAATAACTGAACACCCCTTTGTCCTACCTGGATTTTATTGAACATCATTTTATTAAATTTTGTGGAAATTTCACAAAGTAGAGGCAAAAATACAAGTAAATTGGAGGCCAATAATAGACCTAGTTAAGTATGATCCGGAAGATGTGACATAAACATGTGCACATTAGCCATCTTCATTGAATCTTCAATCCGTTGATCATATGCATCCATGTTTCCAACTCTAATGTTATCCTTGATGGTTCTAGAGAAACTGCTCCGATGTTCTTTCTGCTCCGGTGTTCTTTCTCAGGAATTTCACATCCATATCCCTTATGTTGTGATTTTCAACCAGAATCTCTCCTGTAGAAAAATCAATCATTAAAGATTCTTGTGACCTTTCGAGGAATTAGAATGGTTAAATATCCAAGTTCAGGGAACAGAAAGATGTTGTTACCTTACGACTAAAGAAATGACAGTACTCTTGCCACACACCCATACTGCCCACTAAGGCCACCATTTTTCCTGTTGGAATTGACAGTCAAAACCATTGAAGGATCTCTTTATAGATTAATACATAGAGGGCAGTATAGAAACTGCTGAGATGATGAATATGACTGTCCATCTAATGTAGATAACTCATTCTTCTAATTAGGAAACAAAACTAATCAGAGATTGGGTAATAATCTACCCAAGTTATTAAATAACAACTCCCAAACAGCATAAGATAAACATAAAACAATGTTCAATAGATTGAATACATGATAATCAAAATGTTGTGACAATGAGCATCTGGAGAAAGAAATAGCACTCTTCTTTATGTTTTTTTCATTTTCTGAAAATTCTTCCACTTGCCATCAACATTGAGGCTTAAAATAATGAGAAACAAAAAACAGAAACAGAGCATATAATTATAACACACAAAAACAGAGAGAACACCAAAATCTCAGATGTAATAATCAAGAAACAACTATACAAATAAGTTGAACAAAGCACATGAAACCAACTAATCTGATGTGAAGAGAGTGACTTACACACAAGAAGAGACAAGACCCAGAAACAAGAGAATCTCCAATCATCAATTCTGCTAATGCTTCTGTCAAACAAGCAAAATACAAATAAGTTAGTGGTTCTTCAATACATTAAAGAGAGTATTAGAACAGTGCATTGAAGTAATGATAATGAGAAATTGTTTTTCATGAAAATGAAACTAAGTGTTTTGCTATTATAAATGCATACCTGATATAGAATATAAGCATGAATGAGCTAATCCTCTTCACTTTTCCTCCTACGGATCGTAGATGAATTTCCCATCTATCTCAACGTGAGGGATGTCAGCTATTTTGGACCACTCTTTACCTTTATCTCTTTTACAAGCTTCTTTCAGCGGTGGACATCTATATATATAATTCCAAAAGAGAGGATGGGAGGCTCGGAAGTGATGTGAGCTCTGGGCAATGATAGATGCTCAAGTACTTCAGAGAGGGAGGGTCTTGGAATTCCTTGAAAGATAGGTTTTTCAACTTTGGGAATCCCCATATTGACAGCTGAGTTAGAGTGGAGGGCAAAGTCATTGTCATGTCCTCCTCCTGGCTACACTCTTCATCCGACCATCCACGAATGTCGAGGTATTCGAGAGAGGTGAAATTGTGGAAACTCTTTCCATGAGCATTTTATATTGTTTGTGACCCTCAATTGAAAGCCATGTAAGTTTGGGTGGCAGACCTTCTTCAGACAATGACATATTTGGACAATTCCCTATTTGTAAAGAGGAGAGAGTGTGTTCCTCTAGGTAGGGCTTCTACTTTTGAACATACCTGGAGCGAAACTCTTAAATTACTGGGGGGAAACCTCCTTTTGGAAAGGAAATAAAACCTCTACAAAATGATATCGTGATGCTGCGGAGACTTGTAAGAGTCTCTAGGCCCTCTGGAAGCGATTTCAGTTTATTACAATTGAAGATCTCGATTGTGTAAAGAGTATTGTTGTTATGAAACTTGTCAACTATTGACTCTAATTTTTCACAACCCCATATGCTTAGGGTTTCAAGAGCCTCAGGTAAATGGCCTTTTGGTAATAGGGTTGTGAGCTCTAAGCAATGGACAATTCGAAGATGTTTGAGTGCCATAGGTAAATGACCTGTTAATGACAATGTTGTGAGATTTGAACAATTTAAAATAGAGAGCCTTGTGATGGCAAAGAGTAGGTCTATTGTTGTGAGATTTGAACAATTACGAATAGTAAGGCTTGTGATTATGGCAGAGAGTCGATCTATAGGGTTCAAACATGTGAGAGATGGACACCTAATCAAACAAGTCTTCAATATGAGAAGTGGTGGTGTTGACCTTCTGTTTCAGTAATAGAATTGTTGGGAACAAACTTCTCCAAAAAGTATGTCATTGCTGAACATAATGAAGTACAGTCACCTCATTATAAGTACCGTCTAACAAACCATTGATTTTTTCACAATTTGTAATATAAAGCTCTTTAAAGATTGAGGTGGTCCTCTAAAAATGAAATTTAGAGAATTACAATGCTCAATGCTTAATTCTTCTAGGCAAGCATCCGTTTGTTTAGTTCCCTCAAATAAAGTTGTTGTGAGGGTATCACAACTATCCAAATTAAGACTTTTAAGAGAGATAAGACTAAGTAACCCTTGATGTGGCTTTTAAGTAAAATCTCATTTTGCCACGATTCTATGAGCTCTTTACAACCCTTAATTTTTAAACTTTGAACTTTCTTTAATTCTTGCATGGACCAATCACCAACATCTATAATATTTGAAAGAGTCAAAGATTCTAATGACTTAAAAAAAGTTGAACTATTGTGCACAATCTTCTTGCATTCCTCAAGCTCTAATTCACATAGCGTTGTGATATTTGACAACAAAACCACTAGCTGCCCACATTCGCGAACCATAAGCTTTTGCAATGAAGGGAGATTATTGGGTAATCTTTCAAAAGTTTAGGACAATTTATGATGGAAAGCTCTTGGAGCTTAGGGAAGCTATCATTTTCTTTGACAGGATGCCAAGACTCCCATTCTATTAAATCCTCAAAACAGAAGAGTCTCCAAAGAATGAAAAGGTTTAGCATATTGCTCTCCATAAAATTCAAAACCAATGCTTTTAATCCCCTTCATACCTTTAATGGTGAGAATTTTGAGTGAGCCTAACAACCCAAGTGAAGGCAAAGATGTGCAATTCTTACAATCTACCAACTCTAGGATTGTTATCTTAGACTCTAAGAATGAACTACCTCCAACCCAAGCAGAAAATTTTGTACCCCTATAACATCTTATTGTGAGCTTTTCTAGATTTTTATGAGGTTTAAGCATATCAAGTACTTTGCATCTTGTGGTTCCACTTCTTCAACTTGTGGTTCATGAAACTAGACCCCCATTCTAGTAAAAGCACTTTTAGGTCTTTCTTACTACTTAATATGACATTTTTGGTGTCTTGGAAATTTGTCACATTCTCTAATCTTGAAATATGAAGTTCTCCACACAGTGATTTTAAATCCTCTAAATCTTTCAAATTGGCTCCATAATCTTTACCCACAATAAAGTTAGATAAGGTTCGAAGGGATTCCCATTTTCTAACCCCTAATGGCATCTCTTTTATTGAAGATGCACCTAAAATATCAAGATGACGTAAATTGATTAAATTCCCCATGTTAGAAGGCAACTTCAAGAGACTACGCAATTTGTTAATAACAAAGTTTGCAAGTTGCACAATGAGTTTAGTGACTCAGGTAAACTTCTAATATAACTAAAAGATAGGTTGAGATACCTAAGAAGTCTCAAATCTCTAATCGAATCAGGCAGTTCAACAATACAATAATTTTGTAACGATAACACCCTTAACCTTTTGAACCTTGGCAACAAGTTGGAAACAACTTCTACTAATATAACATGTTGTCATTTTATTATTCATGAGCTGCAATGACAAGTGCGTCCTTAAGTAATGCTTAGTATCATTGAAGACTTCAAATCTTCTTTTGTCATTATATTCATGATATATATGAAGCATAACGAGTCTTTTCAAATAGCCTTAATCGATTATTTAACTCCAATTCATCCTCCAATCTAAAACTTATTTTGCTAGAAACCATTTTAGCCATATCATTAACAAGGTCATGCATTATAAATTTAGAAGTGTTACTACTCGATTTTTGAAAAATTGACCTTGATAATAGATCACGAAAATACTGACCTCCCAAATCTTCCAATTGCAGATCGATGTCTGATTGTTGAATCAAGCCTTCTGCATCCACAAAAGAACGAGTTCTTCTCTTCAAACTCGTAATCTTTTGGAAGAATTGAACAGTAGCAAAACATCTTTTTAAATGTGAAGGAAGGTGGTAATAGCTTAATCTCAATGCTGGGAGAATATTGCCATCCAGATCCCATATTTTGCTATTCAATATGTTCATCCACTCATCTTCTGTTTCTTTGTAGTATAAAATACCTCCAAGAGTCTTTGCTGCAAGTGGCAACCCTTTGCACTTATGTAAAACTTTCTCACGAATTATATTTAAATTCCAATCTGTATGGGTATCTCTGACATCAAGTGCATGCTTGACAAACATCTCCCAACAATCATCATCTGATAAAAAGCTCAAGTCATAGCGCTCACGTGGTCGCATAGTTGATGCAACTTCGATGCTACGAGTTGTCACAATGATCTTACTACCAGGTGCTCCAACACAAAAGGAGCTTTTAGGACTTCCCATAAGTCATCTCTCCTGCTCCAAACGTCATCCAAAACAATTAGGAATTTTTTCCCATTTAATGCATCTTTGAGTCGATTTTGCACTACATTGAACTCTTTAATATCACACGGACTGGAAGTGATGCACTCAAGTATTGACTTCGAAATTTTCAATACATCAAAGTCATCAGAGATGCAAACCCATGCTTTCGGGTTGAATTCTTTCACCGCCACATCATTATATACTTCTCGGGCCAGCGTTGTTTTACCAATCCTCCCATCCCAACAATGGGAATCACACCAAAGTTGGCATCACCTGGTTCATAAGACAACACTAGTTCAAGAATTTTGGCTTTATCATTTTCTCTCCCATAAACAGCAGGTTCGACGCGCAAACTTGTAGTCGGTGGTCTCTGAAACGAAGCAGTCGATCTCCTTCCAGCAATCTCAACCAACCCAAGTTCAGTTTTTTGTTTGCAAAGGTCTTGTAACCTGCTAGTAATATCATCTATCTTAGAGTGCACACTAAAATCAGACCATAAAGCAGTTGGAGTGCAACTCATGCAACAAGCAGGAATGAGCTTCTGAGCCCTGCTAATTCTACCCTGATGCTTTTCTATCTTCAGTTTTCTTCTCAAAGCCTCAGTCGCGTACTCATCCAAGATGTCCTCCGCATCATAAGCTAGATCTTGGAGCTCCTCCAGCCACGTCTTCACAGCTTCATCCTCCAGCTGCTTCTGCTCCGCATCATTCAGCAATGCCTTGATCATCGTCAACTTTTTTTCCCATTTTTTGAGCTTTGAAAATATACCCTCTTGAGTTGCAAACTTAAGCAGTTCAGAAGAGAGCAGTTTCTCAAACAACACAGGAAGGATAGCAGAAAGAAAGAGCTCTGCCATTGGGATGTTTTTTTTTTTTTAATATTATTGTTGAATCAGAGAAATGAAATGGAAATCAAAGACAGAAAGCAAAAGAGACTGGTTTGGTTTTCTGATGGAATTCACTTTCACAAATTGATAAACTAACAGTGATTTAGACAAAGTGTTTTAATTTTAGCAACTACTGAAATACAAAGAAAAGAATTTCCTTCTCAGTTGCTTTGCTCAAAAGAAAAGAAAAGAACTTTGGACTCCCACCAGGATGCCATTCGAGAACACAAGCAAAAAATTATCACAATTAAAGACCAAAACAAATTGAATTACCTAAAAGAAAGGAAAAGCTGATGCCACTAGCTTTGCTGCTTTACTAGGGAATGGAATTCTTCATTGCAATTTGCCTAACAAGAGAACTCTGCTTCTGCAGGCTGTTATCCATCTTAAACAATTTCTTTGAAATTGGACAAAGTGAACTCAAAATTTCTAGAAATGATAAATAGTTATAAAATTTGGCATAACAAACCAAAAAAAAAAAAGAATGGACTAAAGAAATCAAAGTGATTTGGGAATTTCATGTGTAAAAGTTCCAAAGTAAAGTGAGGCTGAATATATGCTTGTGTGGTCATGGAATGCACTGAAATGCAAAACTTCTTAACAGGAATTTGCACCTCTAAAATCCTAGCTTCCTTTTAGTCCACTCATAAGCAATTCCATTAAAAGAGTGTTCATTACAAGTGAAAAACAAAAAAAAGTAAATAATTAAGTAGTCATCTACTTGCATTAATTTTTAAGGCAACGTGTAAGTTGCATATTGATTGTCCAAGCTTATAAACTTGATCTTAAATTGTTAAGCTATTCAATATTATATAAATAATTTTAAAAATAATAAAATCTAACCACATATATAAATTTGTCACTTAAAAAAAAAAAACACATATATAAATTTAGTAGTTCATTAAATAATTGAATTCCCTTCTAGTAGAATTTTAAATAATGAAACTTATCCAATTTACCAAAGGTTACATTAATCACATACAAAAGTTTGATTGTCCATAAAGTACTTATTTAAAAATACCACAATATACGTTTTGAATGAATTTATTGTTATCAGTACCAAAATATCTCCTTTGATGATATTATGGGTAATAAGAGCTCTCTTAGTAAAGATAATGATTTTTCCAAGAAGTAAATACAAAAAGAAAAAGAGAAGTGAAAATATGTTTGATGTTTGTAATAGATGTGGATAATGGATAACATAATGCTATTGTAATCACCGTATTTTTATATATTCATAATTAATTATTTGTTTAATTAAGATTTTAGAAATTGCAAAGGAGAAAGAAATAATAATTTGACTAATGATAGAGTTTTATTGTTTTTGGGAAGTTAATAAGAAAAGGAAATTGATTAAGAAAAAGATATTGTTTTAATAAAAAATATATATATCAGCATTATAATACAATATTTTTAGAATAAAATAGTAAAATTAATTATGGAATTTTATTCTTTTGGGAGACCTAAAAAAAAAAGTAAATTGATTAAGAAAAAGATATTGTTTTAATAAAAGAAAAATATTTCAATGTAGATATTTTTAGTTTAAATAGGATTTGTATAGAGACTAAAATTCCTATTACTATCAGTTTTGTATATTATATATAGGGTCATTATTTAGAGTACAATAATATATATATATAATATACATTTCTTCTTTAGCAATATTAATCAACTCATTCTTGAGTTTAAAAGGTCAAGGAGGTTTTAGGTAAGTCTCTTCTTTATATAAAATTATACAAGTTTATATTGTATCCCATAGGTTATAGATTTTATTTTTAGGATGATGAATGTGTTGATGCATGCTGTTTTTTTTTTTTTTTTAATGAATCAAGAGAGTTTTGATTTAAGAAATTATGCATGATTGGCATTAGGAGATTGATTTAGATTATGTAGAAGAGGATGAAAGTATGTATTGATTACATATTTAATTTTCGAAATTTAGGGCTGCTGGAATGTTTTGTTTGGAAAAATCAGTCGACTTTGAAAAATTATTTAGGTTGATTGGAGATCTAGAGAGTTAATTAAAAAAAAAAAAATGTTTAGGCGGTAGTGTCAAGACTGAAAATTTGAAGCAAAAGGATAGGATTTCTTATTCATTATGATAAATTTGTCCAAACAAAATTACTTTGGTGATGAGACTGTAATTATATTCATTCTGTAATTGTATAGGTTGTGCGATCGTTGAGCTTATTTTGTGAATTTTGACTTATTCGAGGTAAATAAATTCATTCATGATATAAGTATGTTGGTTTAGAAACTTTTGAATATTCTGAAATCTATATTTGTGTTTAACATAAATTGTAAACATGATTTAAGTTATTTATATAGCAATAAAATATTCTGCAATAGTTTTTAAATTATTTTATTTACTTCCAAAAATTTAAATTATCATATGATTAAAAAGGAAGACCTATGATTTTAGCATAACTCTAAAACCTTGCAAAATTTATGTATTGAGTTTAAAACCTATTCTTTCTTAAAATTGATTGACAGTTATAAATATTTTACCGTGTGTTTTGAAAATATATCCTTTAAATAAGATTATGAAAAATTATTTTGGTTCATTGTCTATAATTATTGTTATGATATTGGTCAGTTGGATTCTTGTGTACACACATTTGTTATTCTAACGAGTCACACGAGTAATTGACTGTTATTCTGATCGAATCACACAGGTAATGACATTCTGTTTCTAAACGCGTCACACAGGTATTTGTGGCACTATAAAAATGAGCATACTTTTTATTTACTCTATGTGGTCATATGTTTTAATTTGATATTTTGTTTTGATTATTGTTTTATGACATGTGTCTTTTGCTAATATAAAGATTTATTTTCGATTTTGATTATTGGTGTTGAAATATGTTTCTATGTATTGAAGTTATATCTAACTTATAAAAGTAATTATACTAATACTAATATTATGCATGACTTACTTACCGAGTTGACAGCTCACCCTCTCGTCTTCATCATTTTGCAAAGTAGGAATAAATTGTGGACGTTAAGTGATGATCTTGGAGTTCATCCAATCGTGAAGCCTTGGAATAGTTAATGCGATTCATTATATTTAGTTTCGGATTTTATAAGAATTAGAATTTTTTTCAAGGAAATATTTTGTTTCAATATTTATTTTAGGATGTTTCTTTTGGAGGTTGTGTTTGGATAATTATTTGCCCACTTACAAAGTTTGGAATAAATTTCTATTTGGAGTTAGATTTTTTTTTTTTTTTAAGATCTAATTTGATTGTAACATCTATTTCCTTGATATTGGATTTGGGGTGTTACAGATATTATGTTTGATGTTTGATTTGATTACCATTAGAGAAAAGGAGATGCTGCTGCCACTATTAATGCTTTTGTTGAACATTATAAAGTAAATAATTAATTGAACATGAACACAGAGTTCTTTTATTTTATGAATAAGTGCCTTATTTTTCAAATTTGTTGTGCTTTTGTGATTATTCATGTACTCCATGAAGCATAATCGTGTTAGGTTTCACTGTCATGTTTTATTTTACAAGTTCAATTCTTCTACTAACTATTTGTTGTCAATGACATTGTGATGTCTACCATTTAAGACAAAAGCATCTATAGTTCAAAATCTATCGGATACTTAAAGAATAGAGAGAATTAAAGTAAAAAAAAA
>JAIZFV010000424.1:0-13982 GCA_021234005.1 Nephelium lappaceum
ACATAATTAGTTTGAGGTCTAAGGGAGTAAGGGAACATAACTCAAATATGTAACCTCATGATGTAGTTGAAAGGACATGTATATGTATTATATACCACTAATTTGGATAACCAAAATAACAAATACGTCATGTGCAAGGTCCAAAAAGATAATCGGTCGTACGACTTTGCAACTTATATTTTTGGAGGATAACCATAATTAGTTTGAGATATTTTTTTGGAGGATTTGAAAAAAGTCATTAATGATTCCAGCATTTTTAAAATATCATCGGATAATTTTCCAATTAAATATTATTATAAACATTTCATAAAATTATAAAAAATTTCATAAATTAATGTCGAAAAGCTATTTTTTCTGTAATAATGATTTTAAGATAAAATTATTAAAAAAAAAAAAAAAAAAAAGCTTCAGAAACGGTGAGATGGGGTAGATAGGTGTTGAATGCGGCCGTTTGTGTGTTAATGTTTATAAAAGTTTTTTTCTTGTGGCGACATATGTAAACTTAAAACTTGTCTATATATTTATTGTTCTAAGATAATATATCTAATAACAATAATTAACTTCATTAAGATAGGTAGGGTGTAGAAGGTTACGAGTATGGAGGGTGTGTAAACAGGTTGCGGTTTGGCGACAGTCACCATGAGAAATAGGCAGAAGATTAATGCTTGACTTGATATAAAGAGAACTTTGCATTGTTGCCATCTCTATTTAATGATCTTTTATTGTTACAAAAAGCTGAGTAGCTAGCTGACTATGCTGAGAAGTTAATCCTGATTCATTGTTCAAGTACTAAGCCTATTATAGGTGCTAGTATTACCAAATCATGCAATTAAGATTCCCTTTTTATTGTTGTATTCACTTGAAAATTATAATGTAATTGATACTACTATGTGAAACAAACTCAATCGTCTTATTATTATGGAGCATATCTTAGGTTACAACATTCTTGTGTCTTATTGCCTATTGGAGGGCCGGCCAATATACTTGTGCTAGATGATAGATTTTTCAGATCAATAATCAGTTGTGGGAGCGTGTTTTATTGCTCCATTTTGTAGTATTCAATAGAATACCAAATAAAAGCACCTTTTTGACATTAAAAGAAAAAAACAAAAACAAAAAAAAAAAACAAAATCAAAAGCCAACACACACACAATTGGAGTGTTTTCCAAAGGAGCATTTAATGAATACTTTTCTCCAGAACGATTTTCTTTTTAATAAGAAAAGAGTTCGAATTCTTTTTTGAAAAGTGCTTTTAATTAAATACTTAAAATAAAAAAAAATAAAAAAAATAATAAATAAACCATTTCCAAAACATATCATAATAGTAGTAATTCTACCGATGCAAAAAATTATTTATTCAGTTGAACATCAACAGAGAAATAATATTAGCTTGGTTGCTTTGGAGACAGTACCTCCAAGGCTTGGTTGTACATTGTCTTCTAACAGCATAATTTTAACTAAAAGTTACTTTAAAAATTAATTCAAATATTGGTGCAAATGGTAGACCAGAAAATTTAAGAAGTGAGACATCGATACTGACAAACATCGATTATTTGTAGCTCTTGCAATTTTATCATCAATTACTATCTCAATAGATTTGAAGGTTGCATTAAGGTCTTTTATTTGTAGGTTGTTAGTGCACTTTTCTTAATATCAGTGATAAAGTTTGAATTCGAACCTCACCACATGAATTTACCCTCATGTGCAGGGAGAGGTCGTAAAGGGATTGAGTCATGTCATTCATATTTACTCTTATGTGTAGGGAGAGATTATGAACTTCTAATCTCGTCAGGTATATTTAATCTTATACATAAGGAATTTTGCTTCAATGTGAGAGTAGATATGTATCTCCCAGTGTGGAAGTAATTTCATATGTGAATGTTTTTTATCCTTATTATGGAAATAGATATCTATGATTATGAAAGTGTAAATTAACCCAAGCAAATCCCAACCTTTTGACCATCGGGTGATAGTAGAGATTTTCAATTACTTTGCAATTCGATATGTGTCTCCCATTGTGGAAATAATTTCATTCATGTGTGGACATTTTTTTATCCTTATTATGAAAATAGATATCTTTAATTATGAAAGTTTAAATTAATCCGGGCAAATCCCAACCTTTTAACCATTGGGTGTTAGTAGAGTTTTCAATTAATTTGTATTATATATATATAGAGAGAGAGCGAGAGAGAGAGTGCTTCTATAATCAAGGTATCCTAACTTTAAAAACTAAAGACCAACCAATCAAATTCATCCATTACATTCTCTCTCCTAAAATAAATTCTTTCTCTTATTTAATTCAAATGGAATTGGTGAATTTGATTAGTTAGTCCTTACTTTTTAAAGTTAAGATATTCTAATTATAAAAGTTCTCTATTATGTTTATATATCTAAACTCTTTGTACGAATTAAATTTATGTATACAAAGAATTCATTAGAAAAATAAAAATTAATATGGTTAGTGCAAAGAAGAATTTGAATTTATGCCACATGAATTCTACTTTTTATCTTGTTGCACCTTGTTTCACATCCGAAGGAGCCCTTGAACTCTTCAACCTCATCTTCTTGTAGAGTCCTGTTCATAGTTATGGAAGTTGAACGCCGATCTAATACCGACTGGATGGATAAAAGCAAAAGATAATGTTACAGGAAGTTGATTTACAATAGTACACCATCTCAATTTGATTTATATGTCATTTTGTTATATAACAAAAGAGTTCTACTTGTACCACTCTATCATTGTTTTAAAACTCGATGTTTCGTTAAGTTCTTACCGACTTCTTATTGATCGACATTCAATCGATCTGAGAACCTTGAAATTGAGGGTTCTACTCGCTAGAGGTGAGTACTCATCGAGTCAGGTCAAGTACTCGTCAACTTAATCCAACTCGATGAGTATACACCAAACCAGTCACCAAACGCACTAACCACCTAAAACCAGTCACTGATAGGAGAGTGATGATGACAACAACCTTCCCAAACTAGTCACCAGACTCACCACCAAACTTCAACAATCCCTCATATCACTCCAATCTCCCCACCCAAACTTCAACAATCAACCTCTAGTCACCACACCATATCCCAACCCCAACCCCCAAATTCAATCACCACACTAAACCCTAACCCCCAATCTCCACACCAAATCCAAATCAATTTGCTTACCTATCACCGGTTGCTATCGCTCGTCTTTACCGTCGCTCGATCACCACTGAAACCTATCCATGTCAACCTCATGATTTTGGAGAGATTGGCTTACGTTTTGACGACGGCGGTAATTCAAGATCTCAAAAAGGCAATGGTGATGGCAATAGCTCACTTTAATAGCGATGACAATGGTGATGTTAGAAAGAGAAAAGGGATGAAAGGAGAAGGGGGAGAGAGGAATGTGAGGGTTTGATTGAAATGGTTTGAGTCGTTTGATCATGAGGGTTATGTGCTTTATATATATTAGGGATAATTTGGCCATGACCCTTGATGTTTAAAGAAATATTAATTTACGCCCTTAGATTTCAAAAATAATAATTTTTCCTCAAAACAATACTTGCTGATTACTTGCTACTCCTTAAGTCACCGATCGATTAGCGAGTAGCAATTTTTGGAACCTTGCACTCTATATAATTTTGTAAAACAAAAGTACTTTTATTGTTTCTGTGAAACACAACATCTCTATCCCTATACATTTACACCTCGAAGACTAATGGTGGCCTTGTTGACGGTCATCCTAGCTATCCCGAAAGTCCATGTCACCAACGCCATTGCCCTAGCTAGAATGGCAGAGAGTTTTGGATATTATGAATAGGATGACTCTGATAATGGATCCAAAAATTGCTGCTCTTTCGTTAATAACCTAACAAGTTTGGATGGCATATGGTTTTGCAATCAATTGAGACACCATGAACACAATGAGAAACCTAAATGGGCCTATGGAAATTTAAGCTGAACAATGATATCCCTAAAAATCATTATTAGCTTCATTTAAACAGTTTTAGTTCATTCTAATTTTTAACTATTTTGCTTTTTCTTTTTGCAGGTTTAAATATCTCAATAAGCAAAGTTGTAAGGTCAATTTCTGCATTGATACAAAATATCGCCCTAATCCATTACGCATTCTGCTGGTTTTGGAGTCCAAATTTGAATAATTAGCATTACATATTTATAATTTGATTTAAGGGTATTCTTGTAATTAAGGAAATAAGTTTTATTTTAAATCCAACCAACGTTCTCTTGTGATGCTAAGAAATATTATCACTATGATATGATGTTTCCCAAGATACCATGAGAAACATACATCCATAATACTCTCCTACATCTACACCAATATATAACAGAAGCTCCTCATCAAACTATAGATGTAATTTCTGTACAATCACTTAAGCTAAAAGTGCATTGAACGTGTAATTATTTCCATAGTTCCAAAAATTGTTATTACTAATCGACCAACGAGGTAGCAGTTAACGATTTATTGGTTATCGGTGAGTAATCAACGATTAATTGATAAGTACTGTTTTGAGGGAAAAAAAAAATTATTATTTTTAAAATCTTAGGGTATAAATTGATATTTCTTTTAACATCAATGACAAAACTTAAATATTGTATAATTTCAACAAACAGCAGGGGGTTTGTATAATTTTTCTTAATATATATATAATCTTACACACAAACCCTATCATTTCTTCTTCTCTTTCTACTGCTCTCTACCCCTCTCTCTCTCTCTCTCTCTCTCTAAACCACTAGACTTCTTCTTCTTCTCATTTCCACTGCTGTCGTGCGTTCTTCTACACCGAAATGCGTCCTTTCACGCTGCTATGCGTCCTTCTTCGTCTTTCCTTTCTCTTCTCATTTCTTCCATTCATGTATGTCGATCTGCCACCGTCGATATTACTCGATCAGTAATTAGTCACTCGTTCAGCTGATTGACAACCTGTTTGATTTGATAGCTGATCTCACCCTTATCGACCGGTAGCATACCATCAGCGTTTTATCGCCAAAGATTGTCGATTTCGACAATTTTTGAAATTGATTATTCTATACAATCACTTGAGCATATGATAATTTCCAATAGCCACTTTAAGAGTGAAGTGAATATGCAATAATTTCTAGCTATAAGAGTAAAGTGAATGCTTGAATTATGGGAAAATTTCATCTTCCCTACATTTTGAAAAAGTGTTAATTTTTTTAACTATGTATTGAAAACGAATCAAATATTCCCTAAAGTTTTTAAAATGTATCAAATTAATCCTTTTCATCAATCAACAGCTAATATAACATGCAAAAAGTCAATTTTACCCTTATCATTAGTTAATCTTGAAATTACAATTTTATCCTAATTTATCAACCAATAAAAATCCGACACATCATAGAAAATTAAAAAAAATAAAAATTTTACTCCAATAATTAATTGACACGTCACCATTTTTAAATTAAAACAGTACATATAATTAAAAACCTTTTTTTTTAATTTTACATCAAATTTAATTGACACATACTCAGATTTTCATTTTTTATTAATATTTAAGATAAATGATGATATTTTCAATTAATTTAAATGAAGGTTTGATGTGTTAAATTATTATTCCATAAAATATTTTTTATAAATTAATTAATAACACTCAGGTTTGTAAGTGCAGTTAAGTTCAACCTCAGTGTTAAGTATACTTATAAGTAAAGTCTGAGTAGGTGCAGTTTGCCAAAAAAAAAGGAAGAAGAAAAGAGAAGGATAAACTGCACAAATATCCTCTAATGTTTGGCATAATTATGGGCATATGTGAGTTTAGAGTACCATTACACAAATCCTACTTGAATCTCATTTGTCAGTGTTGCAGCTACATCCACTGCGATTAGTTATAATCCATTGACTGTTGGTCAAAGAGATAAAAATGCTAAAGTATGATTTACTTTAAGTGTCAAATGTACAAGAAGAGAATGCCCATCATTATTGCAAGTTTAAAAATTAAAAAAAAAAAATAAACATACAAAATACAATATTAGAAGGTGTTTTAGTTTTATAGCATTTGACTAACGGTAAATGAATCATAACTAACAGCGAAAAGTATTGTTGTAACAGTAATGAAACATAAAGTAGTGTTTGCGTAATTAAACCCGAAGCTCATACATCCATGTAATCATAGTAAACATTAAGAATGTTTTGTAATTTGTTCTTTTTATTACATATTTTATTCAAATTTAAAAATCAAATTTTACGTTGAACATCCATTGGATTACTAAAAATAACCTTAATTACAATTTTTTTCAATGATTTTCTCTTTATGATCACTAGTTATTTTCATCCCTATAATAGCGATGGCAATTCCATCCCTAAATCCTCGAACCAGTGAATTCATTCATAATGAATGGATGTGGATTTTATTAAACGGGGTTCATCGGTGAAATTTCATACCCTAAGAAAAGAGAACTGTCAAACCCATAACAAAGAAAGAAAACATTATTGCCACCCAAAGAATTACCATTATAATGTAAAGAATTTAGTTATCCTTGTAAGAAAATTCACTTAAGGGAAAATTTATTAAAAGAATGAAAATTGGAGGAAATCAAGTTCCATAGAAAAGATCTTCAATATTTCTCGTGTCACTGAAGGGTAGTGTCTGACGTCGGCTTACATGGGATGGCACAGCATGTGCGGGCATGTTGGAGATGGCATGGTCTCAGGGAATAACCTAGTTTTAGGCTTATAAGACTAGCACTAGATGGTCCGTTGGTTGTCAAACAATGTACGGCAAACGGCTGTGATGAGCACAAGTGGTGCGCAGTAGTAGAATGCGACAACGTGTGGAAATGTGCAAGCATGACAGCTAAGAGCTGTAGCCAAAAAAGCTACATAAAAGTGCCAAGTTGGTTCGAATACTGAATGTGTGGCACACACAGGTACAGTAGCTACCTTTGTTCCATATCTTTTATAAGCAAATGGATTGTATGATATGACAACAAAACTACAGAAGGGAATGGAGCTGTGCATGCATGTGAAAATTAAGCCTAGCAATTAGGAGACGTCAATTGCAAATTATATATGGTGCATGTTGGTACCAACTACAAGAAATTGCATAATTAGTAACAAAAAATATGGTTACTAAAAATATTAAATTTTGTCACTAATGGGTTTTAGTGACGAAAAAGTTTTCGTTCTCATTCGTTACTTAAAGTTCGATACTAAAGACAATTAGTGACAACCAAAAACATTGGTTACTAATTATTGAGAACATAGTGACCACTATTTTTGTTACTCATAGTTAGAAAGTTTCGTTACTAAATCTGTTCATTGGTCCATACAAACAATATATTTATGTAATATTAGTGAGGAAGTGGTCACTAATAATACACATTAGCTACAAAAATTCAGTCACAAAAACACAATTAGTGGTCACTAATGTGCATATAATTAGTGATGTAAAAGTTGGTCACAAATTATTTATTTTTTGCTTACTATAGAGTTCTTTGATTAGTAATGAAGATTTGGTCACTAAAACAATTTTATAATTAGTGCCACTATTTTGATCACTAAAAATCAACTATTTTTGTTTCTAAATCCATTTAGTAGACCTAGAATTGAATACCAATAGTCTATATAAATTCTTTTAGCCATAAATATTATGTCACAAAAGCATTGCATTTTGTCACTAATTTATATATATATATATATTTATTTATATATATTTTTAATTGGTTGATATATTAATCATAAAACTTGTATTTTGGTCACTAATGACAACAACTAACAAGTTCCATATAAATTATACATAATATATTGAATTTACAATCATGATAAATAACTAAATTATATTTACTTTAATAATGATAAGAAATAATTGTATAAAAAAATAAAATTTTGAAATTCAAAATCTTATTTCTTAAACTAATAAAATCGTAAATAAATATATAAAAGAAACAACATAAATTAATATTTATATCCATAAACTCTAACTAAAATGCATAATATATCCAACAGAAGTACAACAAAAAGATCATATCTTTGACATAAGCCAATAAAGACCAATAAAATAACATAACATTTCAAATACTAATACAAAGCTGTAAAATATTCAACATAAATAAGTAAATGCAAACTATGACAGAAAGATGCATCCTGTTGACATAAGCCAATAACCATCTATTGCAAAACATAGAAAAAATAAAGAGTATGAACTGATTCTTAATGTATAGAAATACATCTCTAATAATATTTAATGTGAAACTTGAATAAAGTTATATAACAAATATATTAATAAAATGAAATGAAGACATAAAATTAAAAATCTAAAAGTATAAACAAAAGCAATTGTAGAAAGTTAAATATGCATAACAATTTTATAGATGATTAAATACAATGAACCAAATATTTTTCAAGTATTACAATGAGACAAACATAGATAGTCAAAAGATTATTGTATAATTAAGAAAATATTATTACATTGCATAAATTACCTGTTTGATTGTTTCAGTAGGTGAAAACCTCAGCCACGTTCTGTAATATAATCGAATTTTCTTTAAGAAATTATTTTCATTGACACAAACTCAATTTTCATATAAGAGTTAAAACTATCTAATTAATGCTCATAATCAACAACACTAATATAATTTCCAATAGATGATCAAAACAACGTAAAAATTCAATCTATTTTATTTTAAGTAACTAAGATTGTAAATTCATATAAATAATAAAATTAGTAGTTAGACCAAATGAAAAAAGTTTTGAGATTACCTCTTAGTTGTGCTTGAATTTCAGAAGTTTTTCATTAAAGTTTGAACGCATCTCAACTAATTCAGGCTTCACTGTTGTTAACTCATCGGCTAGTTGTTCAATCTTGTTTCTGCTTCCTCAGCTCTTCTTGTAGCTTCCTCAAGTTGTGCATATCTACGTGCTGTAACTTTAGAAGATCGTTTGGCTTAGTGCCAGCTCCTAATCCTCATATGTAGCCAGATGGAGACTCTCCAAGCACATAGTCATAAATTTCATCTTCAGACATGTGTTGTAACTCTTCTGGAGGATTTGTGCGAAGCATATTCATCTCATCCTTAATAAAAACATTATAAAAAATAATATCAAATAAATAATAAATAACAAAGCTTATTAAATACATATGCTAACTTACATAAGCTCTTTTTGCATCATCATCCCATTTATCATTTTCTTCATCATATCGACTGAGCTTGAATGTATCAATACGACCAGGAAGATCTCCAGTCTCAAGATTCCGCTGTTATATGAACAATATCATAATTAATAAATTTTATAAATATTCATTTATTAATTATGATATTGTTCATATAACAGCGGAATCTTGAGACTGGAGATCTTCTGGTCGTATTATACATTCAAGCTCAGTCGATATGATGAAGAAAATGATAAATGGGTTGATGATGCAAAAAGAGCTTATGTAAGTTAGCATATGTATTTAATAAGCTTTGTTATTATTATATTATTTGATTATTTATTTTTTATAATGTTTTTATTAAGGATGAGATGAATATGCTTCGCACAAATCCTCCAAAGAGTTACACATGTCTGAAGATGAAATTTATGACTATGTGCTTGGAGAGTCTCCATCTGCTACATATAGGATTAGAGCTGGCCTAAGCCCAAACGATCTTCTAAAGTTACAGCACGTAGATATGCACAACTTGAGGAAGCTACAAGAAGAGCTGAGGAAGCAGAAACAAGATCTGAACAACTAGCCGATGAGTTAACAACAGTGAAGCCTGAATTAGTTGAGATGCGTTCAAACTTTAATGAAAACTTCTGAAATTCAAGCACAATAAGAGGTAATCTCAAAACTTTTTTCATTTGGTCTAACTACTAATTTTATTATTTATATGAATTTACAATCTTAGTTACTTAAAATAAAATAGATTGAATTTTTACGTTGTTTTGATCATCTATTGGAAATTATATTAGTGTTGTTGATTATGAGCATTAATTAGATAGTTTTAACTCTTATGAAAATTGAGTTTGTGTCAATGAAAATAATTTCTTAAAGAAAATTCGATTTATTACAGAACGTGGCTGAGGTTTTCGCACCTACTGAAACAATCAAACAGGTAATTTATGCAATGTAATAATATTTTCTTAATTATACAATAATCTTTTGACTATATGTTTGTCTCATTGTACAATACTTGAAAAATATTTGGTTCATTGTTATTTAATCATCTATAAAATTGTTATGCATTATTTAACTTTCTACAATTGCTTTTGTTTATACTTTTAGATTTTTAATTTTATGTCTTCATTTCATTTTATTAATATTTGTTATATAACTTTATTCAAGTTTCACATTAAATATTATTAGAGATGTATTTCTATACATTAAGAATCAGTTCATACTCTTTATTTTTTTCTATGTTTTGCAGAATGATGGTTATTGGCTTATGTCAACAGGATGCATCTTTCTGTCATAGTTTGCATTTACTTATTTATGTTGAATATTTTACAGCTTTGTATTAGTATTTTGAAATGTTATGTTATTTTATTGGTCTTTATTGGCTTATGTCAAAGAATCTTTTTTGTTGTACTTATGTTGGATATATTATGCATTTTAGTTAGAGTTTATGGATATAAATATTAATTTATGTGTTTCTTTTATATATTTTATTTACGATTTTATTAGTTTAAGAAATAAGATTTTGAATTTCAAAATTTTATTTTTTATACAATTTTTTATCATTATTAGTTAAGTAAATATAATTTAGTTATTTATCATGATTGTAAATTCAATATATTATGTATAATTATATGGAACTTGTTAGTTGTTGTCATTAGTGACCAAAATACAAGTTTTATGATTAATATATCAACCAATTAAAAAATATATAAATAAATATATATATATATATATATTAGTGACAAAATGCAATGCTTTTGTGACATAATATTTTATGGCTAAAAGAATTTATATAGACTATTGGTATTCAATTCTAGGTCTACTAAATGGATTTAGAAACAAAAATAGTTATTTTTAGTGATCAAAATAGTGGACACTAATTATAAAATTGTTTTAGTGACCAAATCTTCATTACTAATCAAAGAACTCTATAGTAAGCAAAAAATAAATAATTTGTGACCAACTTTTACATCACTAATTATATGACATTAGTGACCACTAATTGTGTTTTTGTGACTGAATTTTTGTAGCTAATGTGTATTATTAGTGACCACTTCCTCACTAATATTAATAAATATTGTTTGTATGGGACCAATGAACAGATTTAGTAACGAAACTTTCTAATTATGAGTAACAAAAATAGTGGTCACTATCGTTCTCAATAATTAGTAACCAATGTTTTTGGTTGGTCACTAATTGTCTTTAGTATCGAACTTTAAGTAACGAATGAGAATGAAAACTTTTTCGTCACTAAAACCATTAGTGACAAAATTTAATATTTTTAGTAACCATATTTTTTGTTAGTAATTATGCAATTTCTTGTAGTGTACCAACATGCACCATATATAATTTGCAATTGACGTCTCCTAATTGCTAGGCTTAATTTTCACATGCATGCACAGCTCCATTCCCTTCTGTAGTTTTGTTGTCATATCATACAATCCATTTGCTTATAAAAGATATGGAACAAAGGTAGCTACTGTACCTGTGTGTGCCACACATTCAGTATTCGAACCAACTTGGCACTTTTATGTAGCTTTTTTGGCTACAGCTCTTAGCTGTCATGCTTGCACATTTCCACACGTTGTCGCATTCTACTACTGCGCACCACTTGTGCTCATCACAGCCGTTTGCCGTACATTGTTGACAACCAACGGACCATCTAGTGCTAGTCTTATAAGCCTAAAACTAGGTTATTCCCTGAGACCATGCCATCTCCAACATGCCCGCACATGCTGTGCCATCCCATGTAAGCCGACGTCAGACACTACCCTTCAGTGACACGAGAAATATTGAAGATCTTTTCTATGGAACTTGATTTCCTCCAATTTTCATTCTTTTAATAAATTTTCCCTTAAGTGAATTTTCTTACAAGGATAACTAAATTCTTTACATTATAATGGTAATTCTTTGGGTGGCAATAATGTTTTCTTTCTTTGTTATGGGTTTGACAGTTCTCTTTTCTTAGGGTATGAAATTTCACCGATGAACCCCGTTTAATAAAATCCACATCCATTCATTATGAATGAAAATTCACTGGTTCGAGGATTTAGGGATGGAATTGCCATCGCTAATTATAGGGATGAAAATAACTAGTGATCATAAAGAGAAAATCATTGAAAAAAATTGTAATTAAGGTTATTTTTAGTAATCCAATGGATGTTCAACGTAAAATTTGATTTTTAAATTTGAATAAAATATGTAATAAAAAGAACAAATTACAAAACATTCTTAATGTTTACTATGATTACATGGATGTATGAGCTTCGGGTTTAATTACGCAAACACTACTTTATGTTTCATTACTGTTACAACAATACTTTTCGCTGTTAGTTATGATTCATTTACCGTTAGTCAAATGCTATAAAACTAAAACACCTTCTAATATTGTATTTTGTATGTTTATTTTATTTTTTTAATTTTTAAACTTGCAATAATGATGGGCATTCTCTTCTTGTAATTTGACACTTAAAGTAAATCATACTTTAGTATTTTATCTCTTTGACCAACAGTCAAATGGATTATAACTAATCGCAGTGGATGTAGCTGCAACACTGACAAATGAGATTCAAGTAGGATTTGTGTAATGGTACTCTAAACTCACATATGCCCATAATTATGCCAAACATTAGAGGATATTTGTGCAGTTTATCCTTCTCTTTTCTTCTTCCTTTTTTTTTGGCAAACTGCACCTACTCAGACTTTACTTATAATACTTAACACTGAGGTTGAACTTAACTGCACTTACAAACCTGAGTGTTATTAATTAATTTATAAAAAATATTTTATGGAATAATAATTTAAACACATCAAACCTTCATTTTAAATTAATGAAAATATCATCATTTATCTTAAATATTAATAAAAAATGAAAATGCTGAGTATGTGTCAATTAATTATTTGATGTAAAATTAAAAAAAAAGGTTTTTAATTATATGTACATGTTTTAATTTAAAAATGGTGACGTGTCAATTAATTATTGGAGTAAAATTTTTATTTTTTTTTAATTTTCTATGATGTGTCGGATTTTTATTGGTTGATAAATTAGGATAAAATTGTAATTTCAAGATTAACTAATGATAAGGGTAAAATTGACTTTTTGCATGTTATATTAGCTGTTGATTGATGAAAGGATTAATTTGATGCATTTTAAAAACTTTAGGGAATATTGATTCGTTTTCAATACATAGTTAAAAAATTAACACTTTTTCAAAATGTAGGGATGAAGATGAAATTTCCCAGTAATTCAAGCATTCACTTTACTCTTATAGCTAGAAATTATTGCATTCACTTCACTCTTAAAGTGGCTATTGGAAATCATATGCATGCTCAAGTGATTGTATAGAAATAATCAATGTTTCAAAAATTGTCGAAATCGACAATCTTTTGGCGATAAAACGCTGATCGGTATGCTACCGGTCCGATAAGGGTGAGATCAGCTATCAAATCAAACAGGTGTACAATCAGCTGAAACGAGTGATAATTATGATCGAGTAATATCGACGGTGGCAGATCGACATACATGAATGGAAGGAATGAAGAAAGAAAGGAAAGAAGAGAAGGACGCATAGCAGCGGTGAAAGGACGCATTTCGGTGTAGAAGAACGCACGACAGCAGTGGAAAATGAGAAGAAGAAGTCTAGTGGTTTAAGAGAGAGAGAGAGAGAAGAGAGTAGAGAGCAGTAGAAAGAGAAGAAGAAATGATAGGGTTTGTGTGTAAGATTATATATATATAAAAAGAAAATTACACAACCCCCTGCTGTTTGTTGAAATTATACTAATATTTAAGTTTTGATCATTGATGTTAAAAGAAATATCAATTTATACCCTAAGATTTTAAAAATAATAATTTTTTTTTTCCCTCAAACA
>JAIZFV010000425.1:0-18155 GCA_021234005.1 Nephelium lappaceum
AAAACAAAAAAAAATCTAAAAAAAAGAGAAAGATTAACATACTCAAATCATCTGATTGGCAAAAAAAACAAAACACAATTGAAAAAGAAAAATAAAAAAAAAAAAAAAAAAACTGAGTCGAACAAATTAAAAGAAAAAATCAAAAATAAAGAAAAAAAACTAAAGTTGAATCAAAATAAAATAATTTAAAAAAAATTGAGAGATCTGGTTAAATCAAAGTTTGAAAATTTGGTTCAACTCACATCTCCCCCTTTTTAAAAATAAAAATAAAAAAAAAATTGTTTCATTTTGATTGAACTTTAACTTTTTTCTTTAATTTGATTTTTTTTTTAATTTAATTTTGTTCAACCTAGTCTTTTTTTTTTCTTTTTCTTTTTTTTTTTGTTTGAAGATGAAGATGAAGATGAAAATGGAGACAAATCTTCATATTTTATTTTTAGATTTTATTTTTTATTTTTTTATTTTTAGTCTTGGTTTTAATTTTTTTTTTTCAAATTAATCTCCACTATTCATCTGAAGATGGATGGTAGAGATTTCATTAAATTTATTTAGAGTTTTTAAAATTTATTTTAAAAGAAAAATAACATGAATTTATTCAAGGGTAATTTTATCTTTCAATATTTTTTACACAATCAAACATATTTACTAACGATCATAGTAAATTAACCGTTAGTTTAAGGAAGGACACCGTAAATAAACCAAAAAATTGTATACATATATAAATATTAAAGTTTTAGTAGGTTGGAGGTAATTCTCATTTCATATAAATCAGTTGTATTATGTCTTTATTCCGTAATTAGCTTATGCATCTAATGTTGCTCCAGTCATCTCCTATATATAAATATATAAATATATATATATATTCTCATTCTTGCTTCCTTTCTACCTAGCTACTCTATCTTTGAATTCTTATTGATTTTTTTATATTCCTTGGACTTATTTTCACAAAGGATCGAACGAGAAACAATTTTATAAGCAGTCAACCCACTTGAAAATATAACAAAAATCCATATACTTATAGAAGAACAACACAGTAACAAACATATATTATCAAGAACGCCAGGTTCATCTCACAGTAGCCTAGTGAATGATAATAAAGAGACACAAATAAACTATTGAGATAATGAGAGATTCTTTGAGATTATAAAGGAATTTAACAGATACATGTGCAAGTAGCAATAGTTGCAAATATACAGGTATATAAGTAGGCGTGAGCTATTTCACTTGACAATTGTTCCCAATGGCATTGCTCATTGTGGCACAAAGAAACCCCTCAACAATTCAGTACCTAAAGAAATCTTAACGTGATCTGGATGCTGAAGTATACATATTGTATTTTGCTATACTTCTGATGTGCTGCGTGAGAACTCAATACATCACCAAAGAAAATACAACATACAAATTGGTGAGATTATCATGTCACATTATAGTAAACAGAACTTATAGATAATAACAAAAGAAATGTTGGCAACCGAACATCACTCTTGCAAAAAATATACCCTAATTCATAGAAGACTATAGCTAATTCCAATTCCAATCCCCCTTCCAAAACAAAAACATTGCTCTTCCAATTCCACTTCCATTCCAAGTTAACCACTATTATCTAAGCTTCAGTCAAGACCAAGGGCATAGCTAGAACTCATTTTCGGGTGGGCTGTCGTGATTTTCTTTTTCTTTTCAATAAATACTTTACCGAAAAAGAAGAGGTATAAGTGCTTGTTGCTTAGGGTTTAGAAATTAAAATAGCCTAATTCATAAAGGCTAAAACTAGAAGGAAATAGATACTGGTAGACTACAGTGGTCATTACTTAATTTGAATGATAGAATATATTTGTCAAGCTTTGTTTAATGGGTATAAATACTAGTAGTACACTTTGTTTTATAGGAGTTAATAGAATATTTTTACTTTTCATTGATATTGAGTGGTCTGAGCAATTTATCTTCACAATAATTTTCTTTTCTTCTCAAAATCTTGGGTCAATCTATACACAAACCGTAAAACTACTACATGAATGATTCATAAAAGTGAGAGGTAAAAAGCCTGGAAACTGTTACTCCAAAAAACAAACTAAGTGTTGAAACTGTTGCACATGAATTATTCACAAAAAGGAAGTCTCTCTTATCATCAATGTTCAAACATATTCTTCAAACATTAGAGCTAAACAAATGATCTATACATCTTTCATGATGACTGATGAAGATTGTGGTATTTGACATTTAGAGAACTTGACACCATATGACTTTGAGAAGCACTTTAGAAGGGATGGAGTCCAAAACTGGAAGAACAATATATGGTTTATGTAAATGAAGGGAAGTCTCTTTGAGCAAGATTGTAATTCTCAAGTACTACAAATTTGGTACAAATGAGGCCTCAAGCAGAAGACTCAACAAATGGACTTTCCACCATGATAAGTTCATCGGTAGCATAAAAGTGTAAGAATGAGTGCCACTTCCACCTCCGTACCAAGAAGGAGTTTGACAGTTAGAGAACTTGACCCCATATGACTTTGAGAAGCATTCTAGAAGGGATAGAGCCCAAAAGTATAAAAGGCAAGGAGTGGAGGATTTACCATGATGCATTTGCTTAGGGTGCATCAAGTGCCGTTTTGTGGACTACCAGTGTCGCGTTTGCATCAACTTCATGCAGACGCGAACCTTGATCAGCTCAGCCGTGTTCCGATCATCTACATCGTCCATCATTTTTGACCTGTTGCAGAACTTAAAGTGTAATTTTAGAATCTCTAAAATTTCTCTAAAGAAAGTAAGATTTGATAGTACTTCAAGCTCAAACTAAAAGCAATCATACATTCCAACCAAAAGTAAGAAATCTAAAAAAGTAAAAAAAATAAAAATAAAAAAAAAAATCACTGCCCATAAGAACAACTTAATAACACTCTACAGATTGCAAAATATTGACAATTACTTAAAAATCACATCAAGTAATAAAACCACAATCTATAGCAAAAGAAGTTGAGAATAGAAGACGACTAACTTAATAATTGAATTACTAAGGTGTAAGGTGTTGATAACGAAATGCAATCTAATCACCGCATCAAGCCAATGACCAACCCTCATAACAATTTGTATTATAGATTATAGAAGTTGGGAGTGTCGTAGATAATATAGGTGGTAGATAGTATAGGTAGAAAGCAGAGTGTGACAAATAGTACAATCGTACAGAAAAAAATTGAATTCTTTTTAACTATACACTTATTCTTTTTATGTATGAAAAATTTATTTCGTGTCGGTCAACTTCTTCATGTAATTTCACGTCTTAATAACCTCTTTTACATTTGGTTAAAATGTAGATGTTTCACATTTGTTTAACCCATTTCCCAAATATTTCATGTTTCAAAAACAACACAAATATACAATCCAAAAGATCCCAAAAAGCTAATTCATGGAAAAAATAAATAAATGACTGAATAGAAAATTCCCAACACAAACACAACACAAAAATTTTATAGCTTTATATGAAAATTCATCAAATCTAACCTAAAAAAATATTCAATAAGATCACCAATCATAAACAATTCTTATCATTTAACATATACTATAAACATAATTAAAAATATATATTTAGATCATCACTCAAACATTGTCTATATTAGTGATAGGCAAATTTATAATGCGTAAAATACACTAGAAATATATGTAAGTATAAACGGTTCATAAGTAATATATGATGATTAGAGTATCATTCTTATAGAGATTGTCCAAACTATGTTAATTACCAAAATTAATCTCGACTACCCTTTTCCAAATGATCAAAATAATGAATTAAAATAAAATACATAAATAAGAAAATTAATGAAAACAACTATTAAAATAAATTACAACTAAAGAGATAATGATCTAGAGCTACAATTTCACCCAACTAATCCACTCAATCTATATTCCTACCGTTAATTATTTTATTTTCCTCATGAGCTTAATCGGATAACATTATAATATTTATGAGTCTCTTTCAAGTCCATCACAAGTATGTTCGTATTAAACATCTAGCTATGTTTTTATGTTGGATGATTAATAGAAACTCATTACACACTCACACACGATTACACATAATACACAAATATATTTCTATCCTACATGCCATATGTTATTATATTTAAATCTCAACACAAGAGTTTCTCTTTCAAGCTCACTCAAGGTTATCAATTTTCTTGAACTACTAATCAAGTAATGCAGAAACTTTAAGATTAAAGTAGAACAGAAATCAAATAACTAAAAATCAATTAATCAACAATAAAAATATGGTGAGTTTCATGAGTTAGAGTTACATCATAACCCTAGATAAATAAATCCAGTTCACCATCAATATTACACAAATCAAACCAAACAAACCAAGAACCAACATTATCATTAAACAATTTAAATTAAAACATAGGAATGAAAAATCTCATGGTAGTAGCGTGATCCTACTGTCACCAAGAATTGGCCACCATTCCAATGATGAAATCTTCACTTCTCCCATGCCGTTTATCCACCAAATATGGTTGATGATGGGCTGCCGTTGATCACCAAAAAAATTGACGATGGACTGATTTTTGGCTCCGAAATCTCCTCTCCGCGGACTGTTTTGAGATGTGATTATTGGCTGTCAAAGACCTGCTGTTGAGGGCTGTTTTTGTGCTAATTTGTGGTTCGAAACCAGCCTCTTAACACCACATCGAAACCTGCAAAAACTGGACCAGAGGCTGTTGCAAAACTAGTTCCGATTCGGCTTGAAAGGCTGTTGAAAAATTGCAAACTATGGATTGATTTTAAAGTCTGTTTTTCTTCTGTGGTTAGCGTGTTAAACTCTGCCTTTAACCCCTTGTTTAAGCCCTCAATCTCTCCCCCAAAGTAACCTCCAGAAATCTGCAAAAAAACTGCAGAATATTGCTATCAAAAACCTGCAGATTTTGGTGTCCAAGTGACTCCCAAGACCTCCTTCAAAGACTCTCTAAAACTACCCCAAAAGAACTCTGAGTCGCGATCGATCCGTGCACGCTGATTTTCTTCATCCTGGACGTGTCCAATTTGTATGCTCCTCTTCTTCTCACGTTGGCTGCATGTGAAACATTATGGGCGGGAGTACTTGCTCATTGAAATTGCACTTGGACTGGATGCTTTGTTGAATTGTGCTTAGACTGCTTTTAATTGCATCATGCTCGTAAATTCTTCATGGGCTGCTCAAGTTGGGCCTTGAAGTTGAGCCCAATGGGCTAAAATACTTTGCTTGGGCTGATTTCACATAAAACACAACAATGAAAATATATTATTCAGCCCAAACAAATTAAAAACAAAAGAAAAATGAAGATATATAATTTCAACCCAATTAATTATTTCTTGCATAGAAATGCCTTGAAAATCTCACTAATTTTGCTCAATTATCTGTCCATGACTTGCCTAAAAATAATAAATAAAACCACATAAAAATAACAGAAATTACTTAAGTATTCATTATAAAAGTGAGATTTAAAAACATGAAATTACGATATATTTTATTGTAATCAATTAGAAAACTATTTTAATGATTTAGTAACTAATAATTAACAAGTATAGATATACATGTATAACATACTATTTGTTCTGATATTTAGATCTAAGAAACTCCTGAATACTATATTCTTTTAATTTTTTCTCTACACAACAACGAAAAGAGGAAAAAAAAAACAATTAATAGAAAAGCACGTACCTATGTTGATTGAAATGGATGAGAATTTTGGTAAGTTATTAATCTGATTGTGATAAGCCTTGAATCTGTTGAGTATAAGGGGTTTTCCTTTGATCTGCAAAGAATTCTTTAACTTCATAACAAATATGAAATATGATGGAATACATGAGAGCAACTAAAATGTTTTATCTATGTTAAATTATAAGAACCAAAGTGATGACATGGGATAAAAGGAGATATAGAGAGGTTAAGGAGTGAAAAGCTTGTTTTATGCATTTTCTAAACATATAGAGAACTCATTCTATCATGAATCTAATAACTGTATTCTCCCATATAAATTTCCAAATTCGATGGTTTAACTGTGATAAAAAAGAAAGAACTAAATTTAGAAAAACAAACATAAATCAATAGTATAAAAATTCACAATATTGAACTAAATGCATAACTCCATAAAGCTACTTTGAGAGTGTCCGTGTGCAACTGAGGGTAAAAACACTGTTCTGTCTTTGGTTCATATATTTATGAAAATATTAAGAACTAATCAAATGGATTCAATATTTGTAGTTATTTCAATTTTTATGTTTTACTTAACATTAAGATGTTAAAAATCACCTACTATTAATGTTTGAAGCTCACAAAAAGCTAATAGTTGTAAACTTAGAGATACCTATAATATATATATATAGGTAAACTTTTCAAATTACTATTCAAATTTAGAGCCAGGTTATAAATTATTGCTTTCCCATCAAAAAAAAAAGAAGAAGAAAAAGAAAACAAAATTCAAGATATCTTCTTAGTTCTAAAATATAGTTTTGAACGTTATAAAACATTATTATCAACAACCCTATTTATTTCTTTCTTTGCTACATTTCTACTGAATATTACTATTGCGTTTGCACCCTAACTAAGTTTTGATGTTACCTCTTAAATTATAATTGAAGCCTAAGTTTCAACATCACTTTTCGTGAACCTTAATTATTTATTTCTCTAAAGGCTATATATGTGATTAGAAAAATCAACTCCATGCTCTATTGTTCTATAATCTTAAATTAATAATGTTGTTGTTTTTGTTCATTTCTAAAATTAACTAGTTATTTTTAATTGATTTCAAAGTAATAATCACATAAGCAATTTAAGTACAAATATTAAAAAAAATATTAAAAAAGAATACGAAAACTAATTCAACAACAACAAAAACTTAAAAAGGGTTTTTATAAATTTGTTACAAGCAGCAAAAGGGAAATTTAATTAAGAAATGATGAAACAGGAGAAAGAAGAAATAATGTTCAATATAAAAATGATTCTCAAAAAAAAATAAATGCATAGTAATGACTCAAATCACACACCCAAATGATGAAAATAAATAAAAAATTGTTAAAGAGAGAAAATTGAAGGAAGAAACCAATAAATATAGAAAGGATTGGCTTCATTTAATGTTTGCCTTACACCTATGTTGTTCAACTGACTCTACAAAATCTCAAGAAACAAATCTTAACTTTCAAATCTAGACTGCTAAATCTCATTGCAGATTTTCATTTGCGTAGAAAGAAAATATAGACAAAGACAAAGTAAATAATAAATAGTTGCTACACATTATAGAAAGATTTTGGCTCTTAAATAATCCACTACATACAAAATTTCGGCAACTCCAGCCAGTTGTTGCTTGAATTTGGATGCAACTTTTAAATGATATACAGTTTCAAGAAAAAAAAATAATAATAACTATGATTGGAATTCCAAAAAAAAAAAAAAAAAGGAGAGTCAATGATTTATTTTTTAATTACCAATATAGTAGAGGTATAAGAAAGCCAGGGAAATCAAAAGTTGGTCATTGAAGAAAGTCAATTAACAATAAATCTTATCAACTATACACAATTTCGACAGCTCCAAAAAATTGTTGCTTGGATTTGGACACAACTTTTAGATGATATCCAGTTTCAAGAAGAAAAAAAAAAGAACTATGATAGGAATTCCAGAAAAAAAAAAATTGAGATTCAAAGAGATTCAGCGATTTATGTTTCAATAACCAATATAGTAGAGGTATAAGAGAGGCAGGGAAATCAAAAAGTTGACCATTAAAGAAAGTCAATTGGCAAGAAATCTTATGATCATCATGAGAAAGTGCACATTTGACCTTAATTTCAAAGATCAACAAAAGAAAAGAAAAAGTATTGAAACATATATGAGTCATCTTAAAACTTACCAGTGTAATATGAATCTTCAACAATATTGTCACAAACTAAGGATAGAAACCTAGCCGTCATTCAATAGTAAACTCTATGATGAAATGAATGAGTAAAAAAGTATGTGTATTTATAGCAGTCAAACAATGCTATTAGGATTTTCAAATTAAAGAGGTAAATCTAAGGCTAGTATGATAATTAAGGTTATTTAAGATGTTTCAATTTTTTTAACTCTACATATATAAATAGTATGCTCATCAGAATCTGGTCATAAATTGTATTTATTTTTCTTTTTAATCTTGAAGGGCTTTCCTTCTTTTTTTTTTTTAAAAAAAAAAAAGAAGAAGAAAACATTATTCCATTTTCAATATTTATATCTTTAGAATAACTTAATTTAGTGGCTCTTGCTGGCACATATTTTTGCCCTTGTTTTTTTGGCATTAACTTCCTTGCATAAGTGTTGCTTTCCTACATTTGTTTAGAGAGTTATATTTTTTTTTATTTAAAAAAATTAAATAATAAATGGATATTATGAAAAACCCTCCTAAAAAGTAAACTATTGATTTTTAGTACCTGATTTTTTTTGTAATTAAGTGAACCACCCCTTACTAGTTAAAAAAATCGGTTGGTGTTGAATTTGAGGGGTATAATGGTAATTAGACATGTAATTTTATTTGTTTTAATAAAATTAAATAAAAAATAAAAAAATAAAAAGTTAAATAATTAATTTAAAATCATCAACATCAACCAAAAACATTCAAATAATAATAATAATAATAACTCATTCATCAACCCAATCAATGCTAGAAACCTTAATAAAACATCATCCTTAATCCACCATTATCAAAATCAATCCATCATCACCACCATCAACCCACCATTATCATCATGTCCTCTTTTATCATCTCTTTTCTCTTTGTTTTTTTTCTTTTTTTTTCGGTTGTCGGAAACTCTCCAGCATGCTCGATTTTAGGTTTCCAACAAGCTAGAAGCCCAGATCGAGGCTTCCAGCTTGCTGGAAAAAAGGGCTTCCGACAAGTTGGAAGCCCGAAAACGGGCTTCCGGCATGCTAGAAACTGAGTTTCCAACAGTTTCACTTTCTCCCAAACCTATATCATCCCTTCATCGATTCAAACCATCAATCACAAAACACAAAACACATCAATCCATCAACATCGGTAGAGAGAGGGAGAGGAGGAAAAGAGGATAGAGAGAGAGGCGAGCAAGAGAGAGAGAGCAAGAGTTTTCGATTTACATTTTTTTCAATTAATATTTTTTAATTTTGTGTTATTTTTTATTTAATATTATTATTAATTAATAGTTTAAAGGGTATTTTAATCTTTACATAAGCTTGAAGGGTATAATTGAGATTTTATAGAATCTTGATAAGGGTATTTTGGTTATTTCACTGTTTTGGACAAAAAATGTTAACGTTTTAGATGAGAAGTTAATGGTAGGGGACAATTCACTTAATAAAAAAAAAAGGTTAGGTATTAATCACCGATATTAATCACCAACAGTTTACTTTTTAGGGGCTTTTTCATAATATCCCAATAATAAATGGACTTTGTCATAATAAATAGGGCAAATTGCACAAACCTCCCCTGAGGTTTGATGAAATTATATAAATATGACGATGTTTGGATAACTCGCACGGGTACTATCCGAGGTTTCAAAAACTTTGCACGAACCTCCCCTATTGTCAATCAACAATAGTTAAATCCTTATAGTCAATAGTTAAAAGTATAAAAAGACTAAAATACCCTTCAATAAATTTAAAATTAATATATTATACATTTTTTAATTTAATTTGAAAATAAAACATAAAAAATAAATTTTTAAAAAAATACTGGTCTCCCATGGAGACCAATTTTTTTTTTTTATTATTATTTTTTATTAATATTTTTAATTTTCATTATTAGATATATTTTTGTTTGATTTTAGTGTTTGATGATGATAATTGATTTGATTGGTTTGATGATGATGAATGATTTGATGATTTTCATAGATGTAGAAGATGGAGATGAGGGGGATGATGATAGAGGAGGTAGAAGAAGATGGTGGGTTTTTTTTTTTTTTTTTTTTTTTAAATATTAAATTTTAGTTTAGTAATTAAAAATATTATTTTTAATTAAAATATTTATTAGCTGTGAATTGACCATTTTACCCTTCAAAATTTTGATTTAGCCATGCACTACAAGAAAACAGCTCATCCATACCGGGCAATGCCCGGTATGGATGAGTATCAATACCGGGCATCCGTCCGGTATGGATGCCGTCGGTATTAATATTGGCTGTATCCATACCGGGCAGTGCCCGGCATGGATAGTTATTATCCATACCGGGCACTGTGCCCGGTATGGATACTGGACAAACAGATTACCATACCGGGCACTGTGCCCGGTATGGATACTGGACAAACAGATTACCATACCGGGCACTGTGCCCGGCATGGATAATAATTATCCATGCCGGGCACTGTGCCCGGTATGGATACTGGACAAACAGATATCCATACCAGGCACAGTGCCCGGTATGGATAGTTATGCAAAAACCCAAAACAAATTTATAAAAAAATAAAAGAAAATACAAATCCATCCCTTCAGTTACTGTGTGGCTATAATGACACTCACCATGAAATAAAGGAAAGGGAAGAGAGATGAGATTGGCAGGGCTGCAACCAATTAAAACATGAAGGGCATCAGGAATAATATAGAAGAAGATGAATCTCATAATTATAGATGTTTAACAAACAAGTGCAGGAAACCAACAAGTTGATGCATGAGCTAGTTTCAACCATAAACAGAAAGAAAAAAAGATGTTTCTACCTCAAAACAACAACATAAATATTTCCAATATTACTACTTATATAATGGTTAAAAGGCAAAGGCATACCTCTACATATAAGTTATAATTAAACATCTGCAATTATGTTTCCAACCAAGAGAAAGAAAATGTTTGTTCGGCTTTTGTTATGTCAACCATTAGACTAGAAAAGTAGTAACTTCATTGTATACCCTTCTCAGAAAAATCTCAACATCTAGCTAAACTACATGACATATATGAAGTTGATCAAAAACTGGTATTATGATGACAGGACTTACCGGTGCAGAGCACCACAATCCATATAGAAACTAGTTGTAAACCTCTTTGAAGCTCTTTATCCTGATCAACCTTACAGCCAGGACAATCCTCATAGTACTTCTTCTTCAACAGAGGCACTCTGCAGTCCTCAGCCATACTTTTCTCAGAAAGTAGAGCTGGTAGAGCTGAAGAAACACATAAATCATTAGACAAAACCAACAAACAAGTAAATGTGAGTCACTCATGAAAAATCAGAAAAGCCATATTAACATGCATGCTTCAATGGTTTTCCTCCATAACAACAACATACCTCAAATGAAGAGCCTCTCTGATGAACAATGTTCTGTTCTGTAACCCCGTGATGCAAAGATATATTCACCGAGTAAGTTCTAAGAAAACGTTTAACTATATTGCTGACATCATTGCACACGCCAATGCTATCCTTCCCGCATTATGCAAATAAAATCTTTTTTTTTCCCATTTCAGTTGCTCAGTAACATTTGAACAGAGGACATGCCTCCACCTTCATTTGCTTAAGCCCAATGGTGGCTCCCGATGTCTCAAAAGTATCAGAGGAATCACCTCTGGTGCAAAATAAGATAATATAAAACAAATACCATAATTAAATATGCTCATTTTAAACAAATACTCATTTTCTGGAGGAGTTTTTGAGAAGCCGCTTGATTTTGAACAGGGAAAGATTCAGCAACTGCCATGAGTGCAAATGTTCACATTAGAATACCAACACAAACTGATAACAAAAGAAACTAACAAAATAAACAGTCTGTCTGTCCATTTTGTCTTCCTCTAAAGTTGACAAATGCATGCTAATGCTATTTATACCCTCACAAATATAACAAAATTATATCTATTAAGTATCTAAATAACAAACTCTATTAATAAAAATCAATATGATCCATAATGGTTTTTAGCATCCTTGCCAATAGCCACAAAATCTATCCCCATTATAGAACAGACGTTTCCGCCGTGCTAAAGCATTCAAGTTACATTATGTGAACTCTGTTGATTCCAGTTACAAGATGTAAACACTCTAAGCAATGTGACTAACACCAAAAGTGACAAAAAGTTGCAATAAAATGATAATGAATTTGCACCTTCTTTTGGTCTTATTTCAGAACTACTTGGCTTCTCATCCATTCTTTCATAAGGAGCTATTTTTGTATTATTATTCAAGCTATTTGGTTTCAGATCAGTAGTCTACTGTTGGTTGTTCAAACTAACTTCAGTATTTCTGATGGTTTCCACAGCAACAGGCCCTTTGTTCCTTGAGGTAGATGCTATGTTCTCTGAAAAAATCAACATGTTTAGTTCAATGCAAGTGCCATATAATTGGCAACTAAAATACCAATAACAAAATATTAAACTGATGGTTATCATTGATGCAAATGATTTGACTAGGAGAAATGTTAATTTAGTCCATGTACTATCTAACAACAAAATTTTGAGTCATCCCTTAATATTAAATCTTCCTTTTTCTTGCCCTAAATGCTACATAATCAACCATGCTTTTAAAATAGCCCTTCACAGTTAACATGAGAAAGGATATCCTAGAATAAGTGAATAAAATGTTACATAATATCCTAAGATAATAACGAAGCACAAAGACCAGTGAAACATCGAATCATATATTGTAAAAGAAATCATTATACCACGATTGAATCTGCCTCGTTGACCAAAATGATGCAAAGGTGCCCCAATTTGCAACTTCTCAATGGAGGACCACCATTGTCACTTTCCTGTGATAGCCATGAAGATGTACGAGAGAACACCGATACTTTTTATTCATCTGCCATTCTTCATAAAGTGATTGAACAACACCTCCTAATACGGTAATCACTTTGGGTTTCAAACATATAATAACACTATGTAATACAACTTTATTTTCCAAACGGACCTGCCAACCAGGATTCAGCATATAACAAAAATTATTAATACAGGATAATAAAGACGGTAACCAGTCTGATCGGCCGTCGCACGGTCGGACTTGTTCCGACCGGTCCCGCGACGATCAGAAGAAGAAGAAAGAAGAAAAGAAGAGAAGAAGAAGAAAGAGAAAGAAGACAGGGAAGAAGAAGAAGAGAAGAAGAAGAAGAACAAGAGGAGAGGGAAGACTCACTTTCACTAGATCGGCGAACGGCGGCGAACGACGAGATGAACAGCGAGCTCCCAGAGCGGTGACCGGTCGGCGATGGGCGAGATGCGTCGGCGGTGGCTAGGGTTGGGAGAGAGGAGATGTGAGAGAAAGAGAAAGAGAGAGAGAAGAAAAATGAAAATGAAAATAGGGTATGGAAAATCTTGTATGCCGGGCGGGTCGCCCGCCCGGTAAGGAAATCTGCATATTCTTATCGGGTGGGTTATGCCCAGTAAGGATAATCCAAATCCTTATCGGGCGAGAACCGCCCGGTAAGGAATTTGGATTATCCTTACCGGGTAAAACCCGCCCGGTAAGGATAATGGTATGTCCATACCGGGCAGATGATCCGCCCGATATGGGTAAAAAAGCACTAAAATTATATAAATTTAAAATATTACCATACCGGGCAAGTGACCCGCCCGGTATGGATAATGACGTTATCATTACCGGGCGGGTCGCGCCGGTATTGATAACTATACTTCCATACCAGGTGCGACCCGCCCGGTATGGAAGTGTTATTATCCTTACCGGGCGTGACCCGCCCGGTAAGGATAATCCATTTTCAAAATTTTTTTAAATAAATATTAATATCCATACCGGGCCTTTAATGCCCGGTATGGATACTCCGGCATAAATAGACTGTTTTGTTGTAGTGATGGTTGACTAACGATAGAGGAGGTTTGTGTACAGTTTTTGAAACTTCAGGTAGTATCCGTGCGAGTTACCCAAACATTATAATATTTGTACAATTTCATCAAACCTCAGGGGAGGTTTGTGCAATTTGCCCTAATAAATAAGAATTATTTTATTTATGCCCAACAATCTTTGTCATTTTTAGTCATAATCTCTCTCAGAGTTTATAGAGGGAAAAAAAAAAAAAAATGTAAGGACATAAAAGATATTTCATTCATAATACAAATAATAGTTTCATTTAATAAGTTTAGTTATGTCAATTGAAACCAAAATCACTATTTTTTATTCACAAATTAATATTTTTATCCAATTTAAGAGTTAAAGATTTTGATACTTTTTATAGAATTGAATGGTATAAGAAAAAAAAAATCAGTATTTACCCTAAAACATGAAATTATTAGGCTAGTGAGTTTGAGCCTCGAGGCAATATTAGGGCGGATTCAAATTTATGAAGAATCGGATGAGAACCCGTTTTAAATCTAGATTTGGGCAAAGGAGTCCTATGAGTGGATAATTTTTTTTTTTAATCCAATTGATTTAAATATGTTTTTTTTTTTTTTAATATTTTTAGCTTTTATAATTATTTATTGGAAATGAAATGTTTATTCTTTTAAATAATGTTTTTGGATTATGCTTTATAATTGAAATGAGAATTTATTACATATTCGTATATATGCGTATGTATTAGAAATTCCAATCGGAATTTTATATTTTCAGTTTGAGTTTATTATAAGAAAGATTTCAGAATGTTTTAAGTAAGATTATTTTATGTTTTGAAAAAGAATATTTATTTATGTTTTGAAAAAAGTATTTATTCAAAATATATGTATATGCAGAAAAAGAATTATATATACTTGTATATGGACATCGTTTAAGATTTGAAAAGGAAAACAAAAATGTTTTCAGAATCGTAAGGTTATATACCCTTCCCTCTAACGATCAAGCTACACATGTGTAAGTCCTGAAGTCACCCAACACATGTAAGACAAATGTCGAAAGAGTCATTGAGTCACTTAACACGTGCATAGTATATGTTATCTTCACTTTGCATGTGTATTGAGTATCTCTATCATGTATGATAGATTTTCCTAAGTACTAATTGGTGTAGAATTTCATATTATACATATGTTATATATTGAGTTTAATCAATAAAGAAATGTATTTAAGAGAAGTTTTATTGATTAGGTAGAGACTGGGGATCTACACGTGTATAAAAGTCATAAGTCTGTAGACAATGGTAATCAAACCAGATAAGTCTGTGTTGTTTTTTAAAAGAGATTTTTAAAGAAGTTTTATAGAGATAATAGTTTCAGATTATACTTTATTAAAGTTATAAAGATGATCTATACAAATGTTTATAATTTTATTATAATATAATATTTAAATTCAGTTTTATTGTTCACATATAAATGCGTATGAATTATGAAAATTACTTAGTATTACTGAAATGACTTGTTCACTATCCAAAACCTAATTTTGCAATATTATATCTTTCAAACCAATGTTATAACACTAGACTTTATGTTGTAATAGGCTTAGAATGTTATAACATGTAAACTAGATGTTGTAACAATTTAAACTTAAAAACAATAAAGTAGAAAGAACACAAGAATATTTTTAATGTGATTTGATTTTACCCTACATCCATAAGACCTTGCTTAGAGTGATCAACTGATTAATAAATTGTAAAGGTTACAACCTATTCTTGACTTATCTAATATAAGACTCCCTCCTAGTATTGACGCAAGATTAAGTTTATCAATTAAGTTGCAGCAAACTCCTCTTGCCTTTAATGGTGGACAGTTGCTTGAATTCCCTTCAATTGCTTCAAACTGTCTCCTCCAAGGACTTAATGACTTATCATCCTAACAAGTCTTTCAATTCCAAACCTAGACCTAGTTGGTTCATATTTCCTAAACCTAGAAAGAAAATGCTTAGATAATAGACTCTCTAAGCTTTACAAGCATAAATCACTCACACTTACTGTTCAACTTGCTTGCTTGTCCATTTTAGCTCTAGTAGTTGTAGAATTTATATCAATTGCATGAAGCATAAAACGTGTAAAATAAATTGGATTAATTAGTTGAAAAATATTAGATAATTATCAAGAGATAAATATCTTAAAATAAATAAAAACTTATTAGCTAAAAAATAGATAATCCTATTTTTAGCAAGATCCATATAATCTAATTTGCTTTATCTGAACATGGTCTTTTGAATCCATCCAGATTCATTCTCTTTTTGCATAACAACTGATAAAGATAAACTCATGTAGAAATTACTCACAAATATTTATTCATAAAAGTTTCCTAACAAACAAAAATATAAAGAAAATACAAGAGGATTTTGCTTGTATGTTATTGGAAACTTCATCAACTGGATTAATATCATCAACAAGAAACAATCAAATAAAAACAAATCTCCAGAATAAAATAGTCAAGTTAATACTTGACCAAACCCTAAGTTTTGCACTGAGCCATACAAGCAAAATTTGTTGTAACATCATCTTTGATGTTGCAACATTAGTTCAACTATTGTAACATGCATTACATTTGATATAAAATTGAGTATTAGTAGTCTATGAATTTTGCTGTACTTAACTTTTTGCCTAAGTACCTATAAGATGCCAACTTTTGTGCACATCCATTTGTGCACTAAACAATTACCATTAATATGTTATGTCTTTTTTTTAGAAATATTTTTAAAAAAGTTCTATTCACTCATTAGACATTAGTGCTTACTGTTTTATAAAACTCATTTTTTTTTTATATCCACCATCAGTTCGTGCAAATTATTACATATCGTAAGAAGAGGCACATGATGATGAACATTTGCATTTGCGTCCATTACCTTTAATTAACCAGACTTCTTAAATGTGTTTCAAGGATATTTTTATAAATGAAATATCCTCTCCAACTATTTTATATATTTGTACATGGGTCTAATACTAGAAATGTAAAGGTTTTCGATTTATTCATATTGAATTTTAGTTTTTAGAAACTCTAAATTTTCATTAGAAAGATCATAGTTTTCATGGTATCCTCCTAGACTTAAGAAGAAGTCAAGATGGGTTTCATCAATTTTCACTGGATTTTTTCTAGACTCAAGAGAAAAGTAGGGATAAGTCTTGTCACTTTGAGTAAAAAATAATTTGGAGATATTTGTAAATGATGAAACATGTGATAATAGTAAAAACAATCCACAAAAGTTGAGTTGCTCTCATGCTCTTTCTCGGACACCTCTTCATCAAATATTGGTAGCAAATCTAGACACATGTATCATTGAAAAAAACCAAATGAAATGACTCCTCTATTTTAGGAAGATTGTGGCCTTTTGGGCGTTTATAGGCATTAAGATATTATTATTATTATTGTTATTTGTTATGAATGTAAGCTTCATAGATCAAATAGTTTTGTGCCCAATTAGGATTTCATAATTTTGGATTTTTTTTTTTGTTTTTCTAAGAAACAAACAAAAAGATGAACTTGTGATAAAACAACTACAATCAGCGCTCTATACCAACTGATGCAATGAAAATAAATAATACAAACAATAATTGATAAACAGAACGTGATAACTATTTCGGTTCATTGATTCTTGGAATGTCGTAAACTAAATCCGTTGATTCATGAGAATACTAGAAAAGAAACAAGAACTAGATGTTGTTGATTGTGCTAAGAATACAAATAAACAGTAGAATTGAATAAACTCAATCATTGAGTAAATTCTTTAATAAAATTTGATTCATAACAAAACTGTTATAAACGGTTATAATAACTCCTATTTATAATTTTGATAATCCTCTCTACTAAGGAAGCTAGATTTGATATAATAAAATCAAATTATAAAATAATTAACTATCTTATTTAAGTATATAATAAAATAAAATTATAATCAATACAATTAATTACATGAATATTTCAATACAATTATTACATGAATATTTTCAAATTTCTAAATCTTCAATAAATATTCTTCTGCATCACTACCCATTTGAAAAGAAGTGAGAAACAATGAAAAATGTCAGAATGACGTTCCAATTTTTGCTCAATAAAAGTAGAAAATATTTTTAGCTGTTTATATTGTTTTTGTTAATTAAAACATAGCTCATGCATTTCTTTTCACTATATTTTCATTCTCAAATACAAAAATGCATTTTTTTTTATAAAAAAAAAATACAAAATACAAAAGTGCATTTATAAAATATTAACGAACTAACCCAAAACTTTTTATGGGTTGTATTCAAAGCAAGAATTAGAATTTATTATCTTTCTTTCTGTCATGTGTCAATTTTAACTCTTAAATACTATAGTTAGATTATTTCATATTAGCTTAAACTTTTGAGTCTGATAGTAACTAATTTGATATAAGAGTTTAG
>JAIZFV010000426.1:0-20574 GCA_021234005.1 Nephelium lappaceum
GTGTAATTATACAAGTGCCACAGGCACTGATAATTCATGTGTGGTTTTTCAATGTATATAAAATTGCTTTTAAAGTAAATTCAACCTTCTAAAGTGATTTTAAATTTTTGAAAGGACTATTTGGCAAAGGGATAGCTTATGATCCTCACCTCATCTACACAACAATTCTGAAGATTAAACTTTTTACAACTTGATTTTAGAATGACTGTTGTAATTTTCATGAAAGCAAGACATTTGGATTGGATAATTATAATGGAGAGAGTTTTTTAATCTCATTATCTATTCGTTCTATATAATACAAAATTCAATCTAAATACATAATTATATCGAAGATATTCTTACTTAATGTAATAGTTAATTGAAGAGAAAATAATAGTTATTGACTAGTTGACCAATAATGAATCATGATCATCCATTTCAACTCGTTTAAAATTTTACAAGTCTTAGGTGAACACTATGCTGGATTGAATGTGCTTGTGCTTTTTTTTTTTTTTTTTACTTGCTTTTGGATCATAAAATCCTCAGACGCCTCCTACCAAGTACGAGATTGAAGGCACATTTGTTTTTTTTTTTTCGTTTTTTACTTGTTATCGCTTAATTATTTTTTTTTTACACGTCTTTGTGGGCCTATGGTCATTTGCTTTTTATTGTTTTCGGATATAAAGTGCACGGACCTACTTGAACTTACCGGCCAGCCACTTTTTTAAAACTCTCTCTCTCCATTTCCTTCTTTTTAACCTGTTCATTTCGCCACCCTTGTTTTTTACCAGTTTCTCTGTCTCTCTCCCTCCCTTGAAACTAGACCTCTGTTTTTCTCTCTGCTCTCTAATCTCTGCATCTTGTGTTGTTCTTCTAGTCATCCTTCTCTCATTTCTCCTTTTTTCTTACCTTATGGAGGCGACGACAGTAGCAAAGCGAGGCTGTTTCTTTCAAATTAGTGGATTCGCTAAATATGGTAATTCTTATTATATATAAGCAATAAATATTTGCATTTTTCACAATAAGGAATAAGTACATTTTTTACTCTTTATCTTTCAATTTACAAGACAGGTTATATTTCTTTAGTTGATTCTCAATTATGAGTTATAGAAATTTAAAGGATTTTCAAAATCTGAATGTATTCAATCCAAACTTTTTAGAAGTCCATTACAATCTGAATCTATTTAATTTAGGCTTTTTTAAAAGTCAATTAAAATATGGATGTATTCAATCTAGACTTTTTTAGAAGTTTATTAAAATTTGCGTATATTAATCTAAACTTTTTAGAAATCTATTAAATTTAGGTGTATTTGAATTTATTATCCTTAGTCTTACCTTATAAATCGATTTCAGGGTTTTGGCAGTTCTATTTTAATTAGGCCAAGAGAATCAATTATTTTAGGTCTCTTCAATTGATTTTTGGAGGTACCAGATTTCCCCCCAAACACATATTTTCATTTAATGCTTCCATTAAATTCTATTTAATGCTTCCATTTCTTTTTTTTACTTATAACTTAGATTTGAAAATTGAAACTAAATAATTATTGATTTTTTGACATGACTGTCTAACACATCATTTGAAAATAGATAGTCATGTTGACAATGTCTTTTTTTTTTTTTTTTTTTTTTTTTTTTTTTTATGCCACCTCAACTTGACATTGATGAGTGATAATTGCATTAAAAAATTTTATTTAACTCAATATCTATTCATCCTCTGTGCATGTAATTTTTTCATAATATATGAGAACATTAAAGATATTCTAATTTGCTCTACAATAAATTTATTGGGTGCAGATATTGCCACCCAATCAAGTGATTTGCACAGCCGTTTTTTATTATTAGTAAAAGTGGTGTAATTAAAATATAGTACATAGACTTTGTAGCTTATTAAATTTATTTTTATTAACATTTAAAGTGACATTATCTGAACCCAAAAATAATATGTACATATATTATTATGATATTATCATCCATTCATTATATCATCAATCAAAATATAATTTTTTTTTATCTTTTTCGTACAGGCCAAAGCTAGCTTTGTAAGGTCCCATTTCTTTTTGAGTTGCGATATTTTCACCTCTCATAAATTGTGTGTACACCCCTTTCATTAGTATACCTCATCAAAGCCATGAAAAATTTTTAGTTTGTAAATAAATCCCAATTAATACCAATATTGCCCTTCTTTCATTGTTTTTGTACTATATTTTTGTAAGTACAATCCACAATATTTATTTTGATATCAAATTGATTTTGTTAAAATTTTAAGATTTTTTCCCCAATAGACAAGACAAGTAGATTATGATTTTCTTCTAATAATAATTAATTTAAAACCTATCATTTTACAATTAATTTATATTCTTTAAAAAAAAAATTTGATATTCGAAAAAAAAAGGTTAATTTAGAGAAGTTAGAATTTGAAAAGGTATAGAGAGTTTTATCTCGATATAATTTTTGATTGAGTTTAATTTTTGGAGTTATATGATAACCTTCAAAAAAGTTTTTCATTATTTGATCAAAGTATAATTTTTTTTATCTCGATTTAAAGAATGTATTGTATTATGAAAAAAAGGAAGTTTGAATTGATCAGTAATTCTTTATGGAGTATTTGGAATAAAATAAACTTATTGATATATGTTCTCATTATTTTTTTTTCCTTTCAACTATGTTTTCCTTTTATTTTCTCATTTTTAACTAAATACAATAATGTCATCATGATTTTGATTCATTTTTAATGTTCTACAATTAATTTGTTTTCTTAAAAATTGTTTGATATTTGATATTAGTATTTCAAAATCATTCTAGTATTCTATAAATAATTTGTTTCCTTAAATATTGTTTGATATTTGAAATTAGTATTTAAAAGAGAAGTTAAAGGTTTAAGAAAATAAAAAGGTTTTATCATATACATGAGGAAATGATTAATATATGTAGGTGTAGTTATAAATTATTTACCTTTTTAGTAATTTTGTTTAACGATAATATTGGGTTATTAAAAATAGACCATATTGGGGTGTACATACAATTTTTTAGGGGTGTAAATATTGTTACTCTTCTTTTTTAATTTAATTTTTCAATCCATGATGGGCCAACATTAATTGACCAGCCTAGCAGAACTTTAAAGAACATGACTTGAATCCCACCAGCCCAAGAAGCTCAATTATTTGTAAAGGGATATGGCCTCTAGATAAATCCAATTGTGTTTGGCCCAGTTACTAAACCCACAAGCCTTAAATACACCCTCAACAACTTCTAAATGCACTTAGACCAAGTTTTTATTATATATACGTGTGTACATATATATATATATATATATATATATTGGTTGCAGAATTAACTAACAAAATTATTTTAACATTATAAGTGCACAAATCGTTTTATTAAGTATAGTGATAAACAATGGTTGATTTTATGAGGAATTATTAACCTACTTTAATTTTAAGTTTATTCAAATCATAAATTAAGAACAATTAATTTAATCAAAAACGGGTTTTATAGATTGAGTTTAAGTACTAAAAATTAAATGGTAGCGGAAAACTAAATCAATTAAATTAATAATGAAAAACTTAGTTTAAGACATGAAATCCACCACTAAACAATCTCTCAATTTGTTAAAAAAATATCAATAAAGCAAGTTTATGTTAATGCATGGTGAAGACATTCACGATAAGATAATGGTCATACTGCATGATGTATTAATTCTTCCTTAGTTAGTATATAAATTACATGGTATCTATATAGATACGTGTATTCCTAATTATAATTTAATATGAATGTCTATTTAGATTTAATAATTGGAACCCATTAAGCATTAGAAGAATATGTGTAAGGCTCGAATTCTAAACCCGAATCCAAGTGGATCCAAAAGATTAATTGAAGATCAAATTTTAAAGTGGGCTGAAATAAATTTAGGTGAGGCAAAAAAACGTATGGGCTGAACCCATAAGCCCAAAGTGGGCTTTCACTTATCAAAATTAAAGACACAAGAAGGTGGTTGACCGAAGAAATGATAGCGGGCCATTATTAAGCAATTTGCATTGTTAATATAAAGGAACAAGCAAAGTCAACATGATAAGAAAAAGATAAAAAAACTTGGTGGCCAAATTAGAAAAGAGATTAGGGGCAAATTATTTTACTTAAATGGAGACAAGTGTCACATTTATGAGCTTGCTAAGCAAAGGAAAGAATGAAAGAGTGGGTGTGGTTCTAGGAATTGTGTATGATACATAATATATATTTTTAAGGTAGCAAACACACACAAACATAATAGAACCAGGTAGAAGAAAAAGAAAAAAAGAAACTAGTGCAAGTAAAGCCGAGAGACAAAAAAGAAAGAATAAAAAAAAAAAAGAAAAGAAAATTCAGGATGCTTGAATGGAATATTTAGATGTCTAAGTTATGTAGATAAGTGATTTTATTTCAATAGGGTTTGGATTTCAGGAAATTAGTTAATTTTTCTATAAATTTTAAATTGAGTTTATGTGATTTTAAGATAGATTCAAGCCTATGAAGAATTAGATGGAAACTCAATTTAGATACAGATTTGAGCAAATGAGTTTTGCGAGTGATCATTTTATTTATTTTGAATTGATTATTTATAATTATATTTCTGATTTTACTATTTATGGATTATTGGAAATGAATAATTTGTTAGTTAATTGATTTCTTGGATTATTAATTATGTTTTATGTTTGAAACGAGAATTTATTTTGGATATGTGTGTGTGTGTGTGTATGTATAAATATATATATATATATATATGTACTTACGTATAGAATTCCAATTGAAATTTTACGTTATATATGTACGTATGGAATTTTAATCAGAAATTTACGTTTCCCAGCTTAAGTTTACTATATGAAAAGTTTCAGAATAATTTAAGTATTATTTCTATATTTTTGAGAGAAAAAAAAAGGAATGTGCACGCATTTTTGCTTGTTCACCCCACCAATTTTCTTTTTTTCTTTCTTTCTTTCTTTTTTTTTTTTTTTAAATATTAAAAACTTGCAATCACAAATTATTGATATATCATTTTCTTCTTCCTAATCTCTACTACCATAATCATTATGCTCTCTATCAAAATTCTCGTTTGACAAAAAAAGGGTCTCTTTCCAAAATTTCTTCATCAACAACATAAACCGTTTCATGTTCTTCATCACAAACCATATAACTGCTTTATCTTCTTCACAACAATGCGAACTTGTGAAACTCAAATCATTCAAACAAAATAAAAAACCTATTATAATTTTAATTGAAAATAAAACTAATTGAGCTTGTGTGGTGAAAAAAGAGCAAGAGTAAGGGTGGATTTATGTAATAAAGAAATTATGGGCGACAGAGGAATTTAGAAAAAAGTCTTTCTAACAAGGTTATAATATGAAATTATGGGATATTGATGCTTTTAGTTTAATCTCTATTACTCTGTCATTAACTTTGGCTTCCAAAACATTACCAAGCCTGATCCCATCAACTTCTTCCTACAACAAAACAAAGGTTCCTTGATAGATTTCAAATCTCAATTTTTCAATAAAGTTAACAAGGATAATGTTGGGATTTTAAAAAGAGGAAATTACAATATAACCTATCAGTTTGAAAATAATTGCAGATACAGTCACTTTTTACTGTTTATTACAATTTATCCTATTGCTGTTAGGAACTTTTATTAGAGTTAACCATGGACTGTCAAAAAGACCAAAATACCCTCATATTTTAATTATTTTTCAAAAAGAAAATTTAAAAACAATTAAAAATTAAAATTGAAATAAAAATAATAATTAAATAAAAAATTAATCATAATCAGTCTTTTTTTAAAAAAAAAACAAAAAACAAAAAGGATCTTCATAATTGTCGATTCTTCCACTTTTTCTTCCCCGACCAAAAAATCATCAACAAATCATCTTTAACATCAATACAAAAACACTAACTTCTCACAAGCATTTCATCGAAAGCATTTCATCGAACACCTTAACACAAACACATCAACACAACACAAAACCCCTAGTTCAAAATCCACAAAAACCCCAGTTCAAAGCCCGCAAAACCCACTTTTCACAAAACCATCTTCAATAATTAATATCCCATAATCCAGAACTCAAAAAATAAAAATATAAAATATAAAGCTGAGTTGAACCCAATTGAAAGTCTGGATTCGAACCCAGGTCTAGGTTCGAACCCAGACCACTTCCATCTATTGAAGATCAAATCTTCAACAATTAAATTACAGAAGAGATAAAAAAAGAAAAAACAGTTCGAAATATATAAACCCCCACATTACTAGCTCCACCAGACTAGTTCACACCACACATCACAAACCCTAGCTCTGCCCAAACCCCTCGCCGTTCGCCGTTCGCCGCTCGCCTCCTTCCATCGCGCCCGTCAGCTTCTCTTCCCACCGCTTTCGCTTCACACCAGTTCACACATCACAAAACCCTAGCCGTCGCCCGTCGCTCTCCTCCTCTGTCGCACTTGTCATCTTCTGTTCTGACTCCTCCACTTCCTCTCTACCTCTCTTTTCTTCTCCTCCTTCACTCGAGCCTTCTTCTTCCCTAGCTTCGTTTCTGGATTAATTTCTAGGATGAGTTTTTTGTTTTGTTTTGGATTGATGATTGATGATGGTTTTGGATTGATGTTTTGTGTTGTGAGAGATTGATGATGTTGGGTTTGATTAAGGATGTTGGGTTTGATCAAGAGAAGAAGAAGAAGAGTGATCTGGTATGAAGAAGAGAAGAAGAAAAGAAGAAGAGAGAGGAACCCAAATGATTCTGATTTCTAGGTTTTTTTTCTTTCAATTATTATTTATTTTTTTCTTTTTTTTTAATTATTTTCCATGCTGTCATTTCGCATTTACTCCCGTCTGCATCCACGTGACAGCCCTTTTATTCACTGTTTTCACATTTTTACCCCTCATTCTATCAAATGTAATGGAGAGTGTGATACGATAGAAAGCTTTTTACTAATAAAACATAAAAAGTGATTCCATCTGTAATAAATTTTCAACCAATAGATTAAATTGTAATTTAACTTTTTAAAAATAATTATATTTTGGATGTGTATATACTGTTTTGGAGGGGGAGAAATATCAAACACTCAAAGGGTAAAGGAATGGGGATGGAGATGGGAAAACCCAACCCCGTCCCCATTGACGTCTCTATCAAAGCACTTGTCTTGAACACTTTTCTGTTGAGAATTTGCACCGAGCCTCTTATACGACTCACGTCTCGATTGCTGACTTCTCACCCATGGCTCCACCTACAGCATTATCAACAGTATATGGACAAAATTGCGTTAGTACAACATAAAAGAATTTGTTTTGCAAATCTATAAAATAACAGTAGAAGTTTATGGATCTCCATTAGGAAGACCATGGTAAGAAGGAAGCATATTATAATAAACAGTTTTAAGCTCATAGTTCCTAGATACTGCATGCAGTACAGCAGTAGGATGCAAGATGGAGAAAAGTTCCAATGACAGGATGAACATAGTTCTTCATAGGAGTTGGCCACGAGTTGTCTGGATCCATGTCTAATGATTCGCTCTCTAACGCGATTGATGGGGTGTCACTCAAGATAAAGTATGATCCTTCAGATATTGAGGTCTTTTTCGTCCAGGCTGATTCATATCGTCCACTAGTGGCAACCAGTTGTGGTCCTGTGATTAACAATCGTGCATTCAACTCTGAAAACAAAAATAAAAAGACTTGGATGAAAAAACTAAATTAACACACTGGCATAAAAGTAATAAAATGAACTCAAAATATAGCTCCCTTGTAATGACATCAAAAACTTTATGCAGTTAATTACTTAATAGCAGTTAATTACTTAATACTGGCAAGTATACAAATCCAAAGACTAGTACAGAGAACAATTACGAGTATGGTTCCTGCAAAGAATTATTAAGTCTAATTAATTAATTCTATTATAGAAAAATCTACAATTGAAATAAAAAAAAAAAAAACAAGTAAATCAATGAAAGAAAGTGAAGTCTGATTGCAGAAGAAAATCAAGAACCAAATTCAGCCTACAAACAAAAGGATTATAACCTATGAGAATAAATATTAGGTCTCTGATTCTGTTGTAACAATACAATATTATATGCTGAATTAAATTAGGTAACAACTTATCAAGTTTTAAGGTTAGTTTGTCCAAGAGAATTAATAATTCGTATAGTGTTCACTTGTCATCAGTTGCAATTAATTCGAACCCAGTTTTAAATGAGTTTTTCAATTGCAAAACTTTTACATAACTACTAACTCCATTTTTCACTTTTTTTTTTCTAAGCAATTAAAAGATTTGGATACTTATCTCATTCTCTCTCCTCTTAATTGTAAAATATAAATAAAGAGAGAGAAAAGATACTTTTTTATTTTTATTTTGATTGGTTGAATGTTGATGCATATTTTGCTTTTAATAATTGCATGGGAGAAGAAAACATATATTTCTATAATTTTTTTGGTATCAAATTATGGATTTGCCAACGATCACAATGCTACAACCATAATAGCTTATCACACCCAGAGATGCCCTATCTACGGTCCTTAATCTCCCACGTGTCATGCCTTTGGCCATTGGATTATTCCTTCCTGCATGCAGGAATCATGATCGAATGGTTGATCCCAAATGAGTGGTCGCTTGCCAAAACTTAAAAAAAAAAAAAAAAAAATCTAAAAGTCGTCACAAGAAAATCTGCTATACGAATGGACAGCAATTGATACATAGGAATATTTGTAATAGAAGTTAATTTATTACTAGAAATTGTATGAATCATGATCGAATGGTTGATCTCAAATGAGTATAACTTGGAGACTAAACTTGCAGATTTTTTTTTTTTTTGCATCATAATGCAGCGGTGAGAGTGATTGAGTTTTTTTAGGGATACACCTGTAGAAACTAGTTAGCACACATGAAGACTATTTTTGTATTTTTTTTTTTCTAGAAACTGCATGAAGACTATTTTGTGGACTTTGCTTTCGTCACCCTTCGAGAAAAAGGTTCTCAACCGACTCACGCCAAAACCTCCAGAGCTCTTTACTGCTCTCACGTTACAACTCTTGTTGCAACATCTCAATCTTCTCTCTCTTTTTTATATGTAGACTAGTTTTGACCGCACGTGTTTAAATCTATATTAAAAAAAAAGAAACTAAATACTAAATAAATGTAAACTTTTACATACTTTTGCAAAGTGTAATAATAATTTATCTGCTTATTATTATTATTATTATTTTTTTCAAACAATCAATTTACGCGTTTCAGACACTTCTGAAAAACACTGCCCAGGTACTAAAGATAAAATATCAATAATAATAAAGTCACATGATGATGGTGACAAGCCGTGTATAAAGAAGAGAGAGTGTGTGAGTTAAGTGGCCAGTATTCCCCATCGAATAGCATCGGCATGCTTACCAAAAGTAACTATAAAGGAATCAGCTTTTTAATAAAGAAAATAAATAAATAAACAAATCAGCTTAAAAAAAAAACTCTCTTTTAATTTTTTTTTTAAAAAGTCTATCTTTTATTTTAAATTTGATTTAATAAAAAGGAGTTTTTTTTTTTCCTTTTATTTTTAAAAGATCTTCAAATTGGATTAATGAGTAATGACCTATGAGTGGGCATTTTTCGACTAAACACTCCAACAAATGGTGGGGCTATTTTGGTCAATCATGGATTAATGAGTAATGACTTATGAGTGAGTATTTGGTCACACAAAAGACCAAAGACCATTTGATGAGACGTAGGGACCATTGGGTAGACGGTGGTACTAGTACTATATTGGTGAAACGTGAGTGATTATTTGATCCTAAACATGACCATTTGATATTGTATCCATCATTTATAATCAATCATGTAATAGGATGTTCATAATGTACTAAACTTTAATAGTATAGCGGTTAAGATGAAGAGCATTAAAATAAGAATGTGATCCCAAGTATTAAATATGGGGTGTCAGCAATCTGGAGTGTTATGCATTTTAACAAATTACACCATTCAGTTATCAACATTTGATCCATCATTAACCAACCAATTAACCATCTAACAATTTTTTTCTATCAAAATAAACCAAACTAATTAAATTATATAAACAATCAATAAAAAAACAAGAAAGCAATTATAAATTTGACATTTGATGGAAGGATTGAGGCATGTGATACGAGAAGAAAATCAGAAAATATACATCAGAGCTAACATTAACTTTAACCCTCTTACTTTCTGATACGGGGTGGACCCCATGAATGTACCAGTTTTTTATCCCAAGCCCAATAAATTGATTAAAGAATTATATATATAATATTATTTGAATATACTCTATACCAATTTAGTGTAAAACACTTTGGAGTGATAAAATTTGGTGTTGGCCATTTAACGGTGTAAAATTTGATGGCATACAATGAATATAGCCTTAAAAAGATCAATCCAACCCACTCATGAATGTCCCAGCTTTTGATCCAAAAGCTTATCGTTTGAATCTGAAGCATGTGGTTTGGTCATTGTCATGGTAGTACGCAGCCTGGATTAACTTTGACCCTCTTACTTTCTGATACGGAGTGGGACCCATGAATGTACCAGTTTTTTATCCCAAGCCAAATAAATTGATTAAAGAATTATATATATAATATTATTTGAATGTACTCTATATCAATTTAGTGTAAAACACTTTGGAGTGATAAAATTTGGTGTTGGTCCTATAACGGTGTAAAATTTAATGGCATACAATGAGTATGACCTTAAAAGAATCAATTCTCAACCCACGTAGTAACCCGTGAATATATCAGCTTTTGATGCAAAACCTTTATCATTGTACCAGCTATCATTTGAATTTGAAGCAATGTGATACCAGCTTTTGATGCAAAACGTAATCATTTGAATTTGAAGCAATGTGGTACCAGCTTTTGATGTAAAACGTTATCACTTGAATTTGAAGCAATGTGGTCTGGTCACTGTCCAATTGTACTTGCCAATATCAATGATGGTAGTGGGTGGCTAGCTCCTGGAATACGATGTGGTTACATGGGAACCACTGGTTTTATTTCATTCTTCGGTTTTTGGTATACTGGTTCTCAACCGACTCACGTCAAAACATCCAGAGCTCTTTACTGCTCACATTACAACTCTTCTTGCAACATCTCAATCTTCTCTCTCTTTTTTATATGTAGACTAGTTTTGACCGCACGTGTTTAAATCTATATTTAAAAAAAAAAGAAACTAAATACTAAATAAATGTAAACTTTTACAAACTTTTGCAAAGTGTAATAATAATTTATCTGCTTATTATTATTTTTTGAAACAATCAATTTACGGGTTTCAGACACTTCTGAAAAACACTGCCCAGGTACTAAAGATAAAATATCAACAATAACAAAGTCACATGATGATGGTGACAAGCCGTGTATAAAGAACAGAGAGTGTGTGAGTTAAGTGGCCAGTATTCCCCATCGATAGCATCGGCATGCTTACCAAAAGTAACTATAAATGAATCATCTTTTTAATAAAGAAAATAAATAAATAAACGAATCAGCTTAAAAAAAAAACTCTCTTTTAATTTTTTTTTTTTAAAAGTCTCTCTTTTATTTTAAATTTGATTTAATAAAAAGGAGTTTTTTTTTCCTTTTATTTTTAAAAGATCTTCAAATTGGATTAATGAGTAATGACCTTTGAGTGGGCATTTTTCGACTAAACACTCCAACAAATGGTGTTTATCATTTGAATCATTTAACGGTGTTGGCCATTTAACGGTGTAAAATTTGATGGCATACAATGAGTATAGCCTTAAAAAGATCAATCCAACCCACTCATGAATGTCCCTGCTTTTGATCCAAAAGCTTATCATTTGAATCTGAAGCATGTGGTTTGGTCATTGTCATGGTAGTACGCAGCCTGGATTAACTTTGACCCTCTTACTTTCTGATACGGGGTGGACCCCATGAATGTACCAGTTTTTTTATCCCAAGCCAAATAAATTGATTAAAGAATTATATATATAATATTATTTGAATGTACTCTATATCAATTTAGTGTAAAACACTTTGGAGTGATAAAATTTGATGTTGGCCCTATAACGGTGTAAAATTTGATGACATACAATGAGTATGGCCTTAAAAGAATCAATTCAACCCACATAGTAGACCTGTGAATATACCAATTTTTGATGCAAAACCTTTATCATTGTACCAGCTTTTAGTGCAAAACGTTATCATTTGAATTTGAAGCAATGTGGTCTGGTCATTGTCCAATTGTACTTGCCGACATCACATGCTGGTAGTAGGTGGCTAGCTCCTAGACCTTGCTTCAAATTCGGATAAAATGATAACGTTTCATCACATGCAAAAATTCATTGAGAAAAATGGGATGGATAAAAAACTAAGCGGATAAACAATTAATTGAATAAAATTTAGTTGAAAACAATGAAATAATGACTCAAAAATTAGTTGGAAATATGATGAGAATAATATTTTGTAAAAAATTAAAAAAAAATTATGTGAGTAGTTAATAATTTTTTTATATATTATGAATAATTATTTGATAATAAGATTTTATATCAAATAAATTGATTAAAGAATTATATATAAAATACTATTTGAATATATTCTATATAGTGTAAAACACTTTGGAGTGATAAAATTTGGTGTTGGTCCTATAACGGTGTAAAATTTAATGGCATACAATGAGTATGACCTTAAAAGAATCAATTCTCAACCCACGTAGTAACCCGTGAATATATCAGCTTTTGATGCAAAACCTTTATCATTGTACCAGCTATCATTTGAATTTGAAGCAATGTGATACCAGCTTTTGATGCAAAACGTTATCACTTGAATTTGAAGCAATGTGGTCTGGTCACTGTCCAATTGTACTTGCCAACATCAATGATGGTAGTAGGTGGCTAGCTCCTGGAATACGATGTGGTTGCATGGGAACCACTGGTTTTATTTCATTCTTCGGTTTTTGGTATACTGGTTCTCAACCGACTCACGCCAAAACCTCTAGAGCTCTTTACTGCTCACATTACAACTCTTCTTGCAACATCTCAATCTTCTCTCTCTTTTTTATATGTAGACTAGATTTGACCGCACGTGTTTAAATCTATATTAAAAAAAAAAAGAAACTAAATACTAAATAAATGTAAACTTTTACATACTTTTGCAAAGTGTAATAATAATTTGTCTGCTTATTAGTATTATTATTTTTTTGAAACAATCAATTTACGGGTTTCAGACACTTCTGAAAAACACTGCCCAGGCACTAAAGATAAAATATCAATAATAATAAAGTCACATGATGATGGTGACAAGCCGTGTATAAAGAAGAGAGAGTGTGTGAGTTAAGTGGCCAGTATTCCCCATCGGATAGAATCGGCATGCTTACCAAAAGTAACTATAAAGGAATCAGCTTTTTAATAAAGAAAATAAATAAATAAACGAATCAGCTTAAAAAAAAAACTCTCTTTTAATTTTTTTTTTATTTTAAAGTCTCCCTTTTATTTTAAATTTGATTTAATAAAAAGGAGTTCTTTTTTTCCTTTTATTTTTAAAAGATCTTCAAATTGGATTAATGAGTAATGACCTTTGAGTGGGCATTTTTCGACTAAACACTCCAACAAATGGTGTTTATCATTTGAATCATTTAACGGTGTTGGCCATTTAACGGTGTAAAATTTGATGGCATACAATGAGTATAGCCTTAAAAAGATCAATCCAACCCACTCATGAATGTCCCAGCTTTTGATCCAAAAGCTTATCATTTGAATCTGAAGCATGTGGTTTGGTCATTGTCATGGTAGTACGCAGCCTGGATTAACTTTGACCCTCTTACTTTCTGATACGGGGTGGACCCCATGAATGTACCAGTTTTTTATCCCAAGCCAAATAAATTGATTAAAGAATTATATATATAATATTATTTGAATGTACGCTATATCAATTTAGTGCAAAACACTTTGGAGTGATAAAATTTGATGTTGGCCCCATAACGGTGTAAAATTTGATGACATACAATGAGTATGGCCTTAAAAGAATCAATTCAACCCACATAGTAGACCTGTGAATATACCAATTTTTGATGCAAAACCTTTATCATTGTACCAGCTTTTAATGCAAAACGTTATCATTTGAATTTGAAGCAATGTGGTCTGGTCATTGTCCAATTGTACTTGCCGACATCACATGCTGGTAGTAGGTGGCTAGCTCCTAGACCTTGCTTCAAATTCGGATAAAATGATAACGTTTCATCACATGCAAAAATTCATTGAGAAAATGGGATGGATAAAAAACTAAGCGGATAAACAATTAATTGAATAAAATTTAGTTGAAAACAATGAAATAATGACTCAAAAATTAGTTGGAAATATGATGAGAATAATATTTTGTAAAAAATTAAAAAAAAATTATGTGAGTAGTTAATAATTTTTTTATATATTATGAATAATTATTTGATAATAAGATTTTATATCAAATAAATTGATTAAAGAATTATATATAAAATACTATTTGAATATATTCTATATAGTGTAAAACACTTTGGAGTGATAAAATTTGGTGTTGGTCCTATAACGGTGTAAAATTTAATGGCATACAATGAGTATGACCTTAAAAGAATCAATTCTCAACCCACGTAGTAACCCGTGAATATATCAGCTTTTGATGCAAAACCTTTATCATTGTACCAGCTATCATTTGAATTTGAAGCAATGTGATACCAGCTTTTGATGCAAAACGTTATCACTTGAATTTGAAGCAATGTGGTCTGGTCACTGTCCAATTGTACTTGCCAACATCAATGATGGTAGTAGGTGGCTAGCTCCTGGAATACGATGTGGTTGCATGGGAACCACTGGTTTTATTTCATTCTTCGGTTTTTGGTATACTGGTTCTCAACCGACTCACGCCAAAACCTCTAGAGCTCTTTACTGCTCACATTACAACTCTTCTTGCAACATCTCAATCTTCTCTCTCTTTTTTATATGTAGACTAGATTTGACCGCACGTGTTTAAATCTATATTAAAAAAAAAAAGAAACTAAATACTAAATAAATGTAAACTTTTACATACTTTTGCAAAGTGTAATAATAATTTGTCTGCTTATTAGTATTATTATTATTTTTTTGAAACAATCAATTTACGGGTTTCAGACACTTCTGAAAAACACTGCCCAGGCACTAAAGATAAAATATCAATAATAATAAAGTCACATGATGATGGTGACAAGCCGTGTATAAAGAAGAGAGAGTGTGTGAGTTAAGTGGCCAGTATTCCCCATCGGATAGAATCGGCATGCTTACCAAAAGTAACTATAAAGGAATCAGCTTTTTAATAAAGAAAATAAATAAATAAACGAATCAGCTTAAAAAAAAAAACTCTCTTTTAATTTTTTTTTTTATTTTAAAGTCTCCCTTTTATTTTAAATTTGATTTAATAAAAAGGAGTTCTTTTTTTCCTTTTATTTTTAAAAGATCTTCAAATTGGATTAATGAGTAATGACCTTTGAGTGGGCATTTTTCGACTAAACACTCCAACAAATGGTGTTTATCATTTGAATCATTTAACGGTGTTGGCCATTTAACGGTGTAAAATTTGATGGCATACAATGAGTATAGCCTTAAAAAGATCAATCCAACCCACTCATGAATGTCCCAGCTTTTGATCCAAAAGCTTATCATTTGAATCTGAAGCATGTGGTTTGGTCATTGTCATGGTAGTACGCAGCCTGGATTAACTTTGACCCTCTTACTTTCTGATACGGGGTGGACCCCATGAATGTACCAGTTTTTTATCCCAAGCCAAATAAATTGATTAAAGAATTATATATATAATATTATTTGAATGTACGCTATATCAATTTAGTGCAAAACACTTTGGAGTGATAAAATTTGATGTTGGCCCCATAACGGTGTAAAATTTGATGACATACAATGAGTATGGCCTTAAAAGAATCAATTCAACCCACATAGTAGACCTGTGAATATACCAATTTTTGATGCAAAACCTTTATCATTGTACCAGCTTTTAATGCAAAACGTTATCATTTGAATTTGAAGCAATGTGGTCTGGTCATTGTCCAATTGTACTTGCCGACATCACATGCTGGTAGTAGGTGGCTAGCTCCTAGACCTTGCTTCAAATTCGGATAAAATGATAACGTTTCATCACATGCAAAAATTCATTGAGAAAAATGGGATGGATAAAAAACTAAGCGGATAAACAATTAATTGAATAAAATTTAGTTGAAAACAATGAAATAATGACTCAAAAATTAGTTGGAAATATGATGAGAATAATATTTTGTAAAAAATTAAAAAAAAAATTATGTGAGTATTTAATAATTTTTTTATATATTATGAATAATTATTTGATAATAAGATTTTATATCAAATAAATTGATTAAAGAATTATATATAAAATATTATTTGAATATATTCTATATCAATTTAGTGTAAAACACTTTGGAGTGATAAAATTTGGTGTTGGTCCTATAACGGTGTAAAATTTAATGGCATACAATGAGTATGACCTTAAAAGAATCAATTCTCAACCCACGTAGTAACCCGTGAATATATCAGCTTTTGATGCAAAGCCTTTATCATTGTACTAGGCTATCATTTGAATTTGAAGCAATGTGATACCAGCTTTTGATGCAAAACGTTATCATTTGAATTTGAAGCAATGTGGTACCAGCTTTTGATGCAAAACGTTATCACTTGAATTTGAAGCAATGTGGTCTGGTCACTGTCCAATTGTACTTGCCAACATCAATGATGGTAGTAGGTGGCTAGCTCCTGGAATACGATGTGGTTGCATGGGAACCACTGGTTTTATTTCATTCTTCGGTTTTTGGTATACTGGTTCTCAACCGACTCACGCCAAAACCTCTCAGAGCTCTTTACTGCTCACATTACAACTCTTCTTGCAACATCTCAATCTTCTCTCTCTTTTTTATATGTAGACTAGATTTTGACCGCACGTGTTTAAATCTATATTAAAAAAAAAAGAAACTAAATACTAAATAAATGTAAACTTTTACATACTTTTGCAAAGTGTAATAATAATTTGTCTGCTTATTAGTATTATTATTATTTTTTTGAAACAATCAATTTACGGGTTTCAGACACTTCTGAAAAACACTGCCCAGGTACTAAAGATAAAATATCAATAATAATAAAGTCACATGATGATGGTGACAAGCCGTGTATAAAGAAGAGAGAGTGTGTGAGTTAAGTGGCCAGTATTCCCCATCGGATAGCATCGGCATGCTTACCAAAAGTAACTATAAAGGAATCAGCTTTTTAATAAAGAAAATAAATAAATAAACGAATCAGCTTAAAAAAAAAACTCTCTTTTAATTTTTTTTTTTTATTTTAAAGTCTCCCTTTTATTTTAAATTTGATTTAATAAAAAGGAGTTTTTTTTTTCCTTTTATTTTTAAAAGATCTTCAAATTGGATTAATGAGTAATGACCTTTGAGTGGGCATTTTTCGACTAAACACTCCAACAAATGGTGTTTATCATTTGAATCATTTAACGGTGTTGGCCATTTAACGGTGTAAAATTTGATGGCATACAATGAGTATAGCCTTAAAAAGATCAATCCAACCCACTCATGAATGTCCCAGCTTTTGATCCAAAGGCTTATCATTTGAATCTGAAGCATGTGGTTTGGTCATTGTCATGGTAGTACGCAGCCTGGATTAACTTTGACCCTCTTACTTTCTGATACGGGGTGGACCCCATGAATGTACCAGTTTTTTATCCCAAGCCCAATAAATTGATTAAAGAATTATATATATAATATTATTTGAATGTACGCTATATCAATTTAGTGTAAAACACTTTGGAGTGATAAAATTTGATGTTGGCCCTATAACGGTGTAAAATTTGATGACATACAATGAGTATGGCCTTAAAAGAATCAATTCAACCCACATAGTAGACCTGTGAATATACCAATTTTTGATGCAAAACCTTTATCATTGTACCAGCTTTTAATGCAAAACGTTATCATTTGAATTTGAAGCAATGTGGTCTGGTCATTGTCCAATTGTACTTGCCGACATCACATGCTGGTAGTAGGTGGCTAGCTCCTAGACCTTGCTTCAAATTCGGATAAAATGATAACGTTTCATCACATGCAAAAATTCATTGAAAAAATGGGATGGATAAAAAACTAAGCGGATAAACAATTAATTGAATAAAATTTAGTTGAAAACAATGAAATAATGACTCAAAAATTAGTTGGAAATATGATGAGAATAATATTTTGTAAAAAATTAAAAAAAAATTATGTGAGTAGTTAATAATTTTTTATATATTATGAATAATTATTTGATAATAAGATTTTATATCAAATAAATTGATTAAAGAATTATATATAAAATACTATTTGAATATATTCTATATTAGTGTAAAACACTTTGGAGTGATAAAATTTGGTGTTGGTCCTATAACGGTGTAAAATTTAATGGCATACAATGAGTATGACCTTAAAAGAATCAATTCTCAACCCACGTAGTAACCCGTGAATATATCAGCTTTTGATGCAAAGCCTTTATCATTGTACCGGCTATCATTTGAATTTGAAGCAATGTGATACCAGCTTTTGATGCAAAACGTTATCATTTGAATTTGAAGCAATGTGGTACCAGCTTTTGATGCAAAACGTTATCACTTGAATTTGAAGCAATGTGGTCTGGTCACTGTCCAATTGTACTTGCCAACATCAATGATGGTAGTAGGTGGCTAGCTCCTGGAATACGATGTGGTTGCATGGGAACCACTGGTTTTATTTCATTCTTCGGTTTTTGGTATACTGGTTCTCAACCGACTCACGCCAAAACCTTCAGAGCTCTTTACTGCTCACATTACAACTCTTCTTGCAACATCTCAATCTTCTCTCTCTTTTTTATATGTAGACTAGTTTTGACCGCACGTGTTTAAATCTATATTAAAAAATAAAGAAACTAAATACTAAATAAATGTAAACTTTTACATACTTTTGCAAAGTGTAATAATAATTTGTCTGCTTATTAGTATTATTATTATTTTTTTGAAACAATCAATTTACGGGTTTCAGACACTTCTGAAAAACACTGCCCAGGTACTAAAGATGAAATATCAATAATAATAAAGTCACATGATGATGGTGACAAGCCGTGTATAAAGAAGAGAGAGTGTGTGAGTTAAGTGGCCAGTATTCCCCATCGGATAGCATCGGCATGCTTACCAAAAGTAACTATAAAGGAATCAGCTTTTTAATAAAGAAAATAAATAAATAAACGAATCAGCTTAAAAAAAAAACTCTCTTTTAATTTTTTTTTTTTATTTTAAAGTCTCCCTTTTATTTTAAATTTGATTTAATAAAAAGGAGTTTTTTTTTCCTTTTATTTTTAAAAGATCTTCAAATTGGATTAATGAGTAATGACCTTTGAGTGGGCATTTTTCGACTAAACACTCCAACAAATGGTGTTTATCATTTGAATCATTTAACGGTGTTGGCCATTTAACGGTGTAAAATTTGATGGCATACAATGAGTATAGCCTTAAAAAGATCAATCCAACCCACTCATGAATGTCCCAGCTTTTGATCCAAAAGCTTATCATTTGAATCTGAAGCATGTGGTTTGGTCATTGTCATGGTAGTACGCAGCCTGGATTAACTTTGACCCTCTTACTTTCTGATACGGGGTGGACCCCATGAATGTACCAGTTTTTTATCCCAAGCCAAATAAATTGATTAAAGAATTATATATATAATATTATTTGAATGTACTCTATATCAATTTAGTGTAAAACACTTTGGAGTGATAAAATTTGATGTTGGCCCTATAACGGTGTAAAATTTGATGACATACAATGAGTATGGCCTTAAAAGAATCAATTCAACCCACATAGTAGACCTGTGAATATACCAATTTTTGATGCAAAACCTTTATCATTGTACCAGCTTTTAATGCAAAACGTTATCATTTGAATTTGAAGCAATGTGGTCTGGTCATTGTCCAATTGTACTTGCCGACATCACATGCTGGTAGTAGGTGGCTAGCTCCTAGACCTTGCTTCAAATTCGGATAAAATGATAACGTTTCATCACATGCAAAAATTCATTGAAAAAATGGGATGGATAAAAAACTAAGCGGATAAACAATTAATTGAATAAAATTTAGTTGAAAACAATGAAATAATGACTCAAAAATTAGTTGGAAATATGATGAGAATAATATTTTGTAAAAAATTACAAAAAAAATTATGTGAGTATTTAATAATTTTTTTATATATTATGAATAATTATTTGATAATAAGATTTTATATCAATAAATTGATTAAAGAATTATATATAAAATATTATTTGAATATATTCTATATCATTAGTGTAAAACACTTTGGAGTGATAAAATTTGGTGTTGGTCCTATAACGGTGTAAAATTTAATGGCATACAATGAGTATGACCTTAAAAGAATCAATTCTCAACCCACGTAGTAACCCGTGAATATATCAGCTTTTGATGCAAAACCTTTATCATTGTACCAGCTATCATTTGAATTTGAAGCAATGTGATACCAGCTTTTGATGCAAAACGTTATCACTTTGAATTTGAAGCAATGTGGTCTGGTCACTGTCC